>JAKWBI020000302.1:0-55874 GCA_022664585.2 Zalerion maritima
CCCCCCCCCCCCCCCCCCCCCCCCCCCCCCCGCCCCCCCCCCCCCCCCCCCCCCCCCCCCCCCCCCCCCCCCCCCCAAGAGGCTTGTTTTCGCGCCGGTGGAGGAAGAAGAAGGCTTGGTTGTTGATGTTGATGATGGAAGGAGCTGGATTTGGGCCATCCTTCCCACCAGAGGAGCGTTGGGGTCCGAGGAAGGGGATATGGTCAGGACGCGAATGTGTGAGGGAGATACCAGGGGGCTCTGGGTGAATATTGGCGCTGGCGGATAAGGGTGGGGCTGTCTCAGGTCGGCGGGGTTCATCTTGAGAAGAGTCGAGACGGTACTCGTCCTGGCTGGTGTGTGGTACGAGGTATTGTCGTGTTTGCGGTTGAACTTGTGGTGGCCGGAAGATGGTGGTGGAAGCCTGGTAGCTCGGCGGTTCGTTCATCGAGGCTTGTTCCGCTCAGCGTTGATACGACGGGGGCTAGTTGAAGCATGATGTGGTGTACTGTGAGCTGAACGAAGATCGCGATTGTGGATCGGTGCTGCTGCGGTTGTTGTTGCCCATTGGGTAAGAGGGACGAAAGTGTTGTTGTTGGTCAGGACCACTCGAGGCGGCCCGGTCTTCAGATTGGGGGATGAATGCTTCGCTCATTGCTGTCTGTGCATATGTTATATATTTACTTGGGATTTCTGGCTGAATACTAGTCAGCAAGTATGCCGGCTTTGGTGTTGGGAAAGGATGTCTTGGTTGTCTTTGGTTCTAAAGGCTAGTTTAAGCTACGTAATACCGTCCATCTAAGTCTAATAGGCAAATACCATTAAATAGTGGAGAAATAAAAGAGCTTCACGTGGAGGCATAGGATTTGGGGACAGCAGTATATATATTCCTGGCCGCGAGGCCGCCTTGCCTTAGGCCGTATGGGGATTCCCGGGTGGCTTTACATCTCGAGCCGAATCATCATCTTCCCAGCTTGTCCAAAGAAATCGCCATACGTCGCGGGGGCTGGCTACCGGCGGTTTCCTGCCTACACCACCACGCCCAACTGGTATCATCATCCATCACCAATCCGGCCGCGATTCCGCAGCCACAGCCCCATCACACTCGTGCAGAATACGGCGGTTCCCTTCCCGGAAGGATGTCGGTCAGCACGGCTACAACCAGGAATGCCCGGCAGACTGGTGTGCGGCCGTTACCAATTCAACCATAATATCTTATCGGAGACCTGGATCCTCAAGACTGGACAGGCGCGCGAGAGTCTAACTTTCGAGAGAAGATTGCCATGATGGAAGTCTGCGGAATTATCTTCGAGATCACTTGGGTAGCAGGGCTGATTTAGGATATCTGGGCATCGCCATGGCAATGTGCTAGTTATGGCCTTACGAACAGCAGCTGTCGGACTATACACCAATGACGCACACTCTTTGCTACAACACGCAATAGCAAATTCACGGCAGCGACGAGACTGGAATGGGTACAGAATCTTAGTTTAATTAAATATACATATATATATATATATATGTTTGGCATTTAATTTTTGTTGGTGCTGCTTTAATATTTCAGCACCTATTCTCTGTCCGCGAGGACGTTGACGATTAATGAACTTGCCGAATGCAAATGCTATGAATACAGTACAGGTAAGATCGACGTCTTCCATCCTCCTGTCTAGGTGTACAATAGACTTATCCTTCTCTCTCTGACCCCTCACCCCGTCCCTTCGAGTGACTCATGAGCAAAGGACTTAAGACTCAACCTCATTCTTCAAAGCATCATACTCGCCACTCTTGCTCTCAACCTCGTACTGCTTTGCACCCTTTCCAGGGACGCCAGCCTCGTTCTTGAGCTCCATATTATGGATCGCAGCCCTGCTCGGATCATCCTTCGCGCCAATCTCGGCAGTAAAAGACTTGTTCTCTCGTACGTCGGTCCTAAAGCCTCCTTCCGTCAGGTTCTTGCCGTGGGGGCCGGCTGTGTCCTTGTATTGGCTATTCACGTATGTTGGGGCGGGAGCTCCCTGGTTGGAGGGCTGGGGCTCGCCCCTGAAGGGAGCTGATGAAGGGTCCACCGATTCGGACTCCGCGTTGCGATTGGAGGACTGGAATGTGGAGGACTCGGCTGCGAGGGAACCATCTGTGACGCGGCCTGCGGACTCGGATGTCGTGGGGGCGTTGGAGCCGAGAGTCACCTTTTGGCCGGCGGAGGGAGCGGTATCGGAGGGCATGTTGGTTGTTTTGTTGTTTGGTTTGAGAGTTGATGAAGAGAAAACTTGTGGATTATTGTGTGGATGTAGCTGTGATTTTTTGCGTAGTGGTGGATGCTTCTTCCGGTGGTGTGGCGGAGAAGAAACCTCAACTATTTGGCTTGTGTTTGAGTCTAAAGTTGACGGGAGATGTTCTGGATTGCGTAGTATAATTAGATAGAATATTTTTCTCTGCACTTGGGAATCTCTCCATATAAGAAATATCCTGTTCCTCAGGGTCCAGCAGGGTGAATGTTTGTAACCTTATAGGTGACGTAGGCCGAGCCTGACCTGCAGTGACCTGCACGTCCCTGCCGTGGCGGGATGACCTCAACGACAGCGCCTCCAGGTGCCAAACAGGTGGGTCCCATTACCAAATCTAGCAGTCTCTGCATCATCTCCGTGCTGCCATGAGGTCAACTAATGGAGATGGCTACCGCTGCATCGCTGCATGTCTTAGAAGTGTAAAACGCTTGAGCTTCGAAAATATCTTGATATTCCCGGAATGATGCGATGGATGTCTCTGCTTGGATCTGGCATATTCCATGGCTTGCTAGGCCGGCGTTCTTGCCTGGTACGACCTGTATGGATGGCGCAAGAGGCTTTCTTCCTTCTTCGCTGTTGTAGAATTATAGTTGGGAAGTTGCGACCACTCTTGGCGCTTGCTGCGTCCCTGCAAAAGCTAGACTAGTGAACTTTTCCAGCATGTCACGACACGCTACTCCCACAAAACGGAAGCAGCCTGAGCCAGTGCAAAAAATGCCCCAAAGCCTCCCACCATGTCTCCTATATCAGCCCAACCTCTCCCAGAGTAGAGCATCAACAAACCTTAATCGGCTGCAGCCGCATCGTCAACTAAGCGTCGTTGGTCTAGTGGCTAGGATACTTGCCTTCCAAGCAAGTGGGCGGGGTTCGATTCCCCGACGACGCACAAAAGCACACCTTTTACTGCCAAAATTGCTGTTAGTCCTCCTCTCAGATGGAATCACTGGCGGATCACTGGCACCAGAAAAGACTATGTGGGCATTGATTTAAGGTCTCGGTTTGTCTTCAGCTGTGACTACAATGCTGCTTCTATTCCGTTGGCTTCCTCGGCACAATCATTGAGGTTTGCATGGGTATTCCGATTTGCTGTCTAGAGAGGACAAACGCCCCAGTCGCAGCATAATTTTGAAGTCTCACGACGGCTCACAGGTGTCACTTTACTTGGGACCAAATTAAATACCATAGGAAGTACCATTAGGCTATCACTGGAAGCACACGTAGAATTTACATTAGGGGTTTATTTCTCTTCTTCTGGTATCATAATGCTATTTGAAATGCAGGTTGAATGTCGCGCACCCCATAATATGGATATTGATGGGGTAGCTGGCTTACTGGGAACTGCTCACGCATGCTCGCCCAAGAGCTTGTCATTGGCAGCCAATGACGTGGAAATCAATGTCCCACGCCAAATGCGAAATCTTAATTATCAACACTCATGTCGCTTTTTACCGCACGTCTTGCGCCTGTCGCGACGTCCCGAGAACGTCTTACCCACACCGACACGTCTTTTCTAGTGCCTTTTCATGCCCGGGACGTGGGGAGGCATGACAGGTGTGACCTGGCGGGGTGCTGCATCCTCGAGAACTGCCTTCTTACTCTTGCTCTTTTTGCTCTTCTTTTGCTTGGTCTCGTCTCCCGCCTCCGTGCTCTTGCGGGGAGTGTCTGGTTCAGCTTTAATAAGAGTAGATGTATCTGCTGCTTCAGGTTCAGCAGCTTCGACGTTTTCAGAAGACGCTTTCTTGCGCCTCTTGCTTCTCTTCTTGCTGGGTGTGTCGACGGCCACGACTGGGGAGCTAGCACGCTGAGATGATGGAATAGGCACGGGCGTGGATGAGGGGCGTGACATGCCGCTAAGCTTGGGGAAGGGTGGTAGGATTGGTGTTTCCTTAATCGTGCTGCTGGATGGAATTTTCGGGGTTTGTGCCTTCTTTGTCGATCCTGCGGTAGGTTGCGAGGAGCCAAGGCCTGTGGAGTAGACTGGCGGCTCGATAGGAGTGACATCGTATTGGGCTAGGGCTGCCTTCTTGGCAGCCACAACGGAGCCTGGAACAATACGTGTCACCTCAGAAGGGATTTCCTCAAATCGTATCTTCTTGGCCGGCGATGCGGCCTGGCGATCCTCGGTGGCGGCAGCTTTGGCATCTGGGGCCTCAGCATGCTTGCGCTTCTTGGATTTTGACTTCTCAAGAACAGGTTCCTCGGGGGCCTTGGGGCTAGCCTTTGTGTTGGGAGTAGGTGGCTCAGTCATCTCAACGTCTTCCTCCTCCTCGTCGCTGCCCGTGCCATTAGGATCGATCTTACCAAGATTCTTACCCTTTACACCAATGGTAGGGCAGCGAAGCTTGAGATTCTTGGGCTGAGGACGAGGTGCTTTCTTTGCGATGGAGGGCTGAGCATGGGGTACAGTGGTGGTTCGAACCTGCTCTAGGTGATAGATCTGATTGGGATGGGTAGCTATAATAAGAGTTAGAATGATCAACTAGAGGTTAGAGTCGAAACTCCCGAGGGAGATATGCGTACCTTTGGCGAACACACCCTTGTCCGCCACCGTGAGCGTAACCTCCTTTGATGTCGAAGGGTCCTCGCTGGTCATTGTGTACTGGTCTCCATTGTGGGTCAGGAGCGCCCTACCCTCCTTGATCTTGTTGATGTCGATCGTCATCTTTTCGATGATAGTAACGGGGATGCTTGCTGGCATACTGAAAACCAACAGCTTCTGGCCCGAGGCTTGGGCGTCTTTGGCAAGCTTTCGCATCACCTTGGCGTCTTGAGTAGAAATGGACCCGAACTGGAAACCTGAGCCATGGAGTTGGAGTGGAATGAGAGAATTGCTCCCAGAATCTTCCTCGGACTCGGAGCTCTCCGACTCTACGAACTCGCCGCTCCTTGCGACCTTTGCATTCCTTCCGTTGGCCTTGGACACGACTGGGGCCTTGGTTTTCTCTGTGGGCTTTTCGTCCGGCTCTTCCTCTTCCTCTGAGCTCCCTGAGCACGCATCCTTCATCTCGGTATCTTGGCTCAAAGTCTTGGGAAACTTGGGCTTATTTGTATCCTCTTCTGCCCCACTCTCGCTGTCGCTCTCGCTGGAATCGCTCTCCGACTCCGACTCTTGCTTTATATTTGCTGTCTTGGAGGAGGCTGGCCTTTGTGTCTCTTCAGATTCCTCTTCGTCCGAATCTGACTCGTCCTCTTCTTCGGAGCTATCGCTTCTCTCGCTCTTGACATGGCTGGCTTTCTTGGCCTTAGCGGGACCTGTCTCCTTTTCGGACTCTTCGTCACTGTCAGACTCGGAGGAGGACTTTGGGTCCTTCTTGCCGGCGGACTTGGTGTCTACGTCTTTACTGGCAGAAGACGTGGTGGCTCCATTGAGCTTAGCAAAGAGGTTCTTGGTAGTCTCCTCGGAATCGGAATCGTCATCAGAGTCGGAGTCGCTAGAGCTGCTATCGTCCTCGCTGCTGCTTTTGTCTGGGAGAGTAGGCTTCATAGATTGTGAGAAGGTCTTGAGCTTTTGCTGCGGCGACAAGGTTGAGTTCTCCTGGCGGGCCATCTTGGAGAGGGAGGCGATGGGCTTGGACCCGCGCGCCATCGTGAAGCGTTGCTACCGGGCCAGCTAATTTCTCGAGGTTCACGGCTGCTGCGCGGATGGTCGATGTCGGGATGGCTGCTGGTTGCGACTGAAGAAAAATCGCCAGCGGTAATTAAAATATGAATGGAATTCAAGTTGTAGGCCTGCCACTGGCTGTGTGCGATCAAGGAAATGAACTTCTCTGGCCAGCGCAGCGTGTAGTGTACCGTGAGCGATGTTGTGGTGCAGAAGTGAGTGTGAAGTGTCCTACTTGTGGCATTGGAGATAATTTTTTCCCTTCAGAGCCAAAAAAAAAAAGTTCCAGTCGCGCGTCTCGGTTACTTGGTGCGTGCGTGGTGTGGATGTGGGGTGCATCAGCCTCCACAGCCCAGGTGTGGCTTCTGATTTGTGCCTATCCTTTATCGATCTTGTTTTTGGGGTGGTTTATATCCTTTCAGCAATGTATGGCAACTTAACTAGTCTACGAGCAAGTCATTGGACGTCCATGATAAAAGTGATTGTCTCCCCCCAATTCCATAAAACCACTGGCTCTGAAAGATTTCTCTTTCACCATGTCCTCGGCTAAGCGTAAACGGGATGAAACTACACGTCGTGAGCTTCCACAAAACAATTCATAAATTCCCTTCACAATGTTTATGGTATCGCAGCACTAACATGAGCAAATAGCTACCATGAGTGCCTTTGCTGCACTCCAACAAATGCGTTCGACGCCTGCTCCGAGTCCAGCAGCAACCATCCCTTCTACCCCAGAGCCGTCGCAGGACATACCTTTAAAGAGACAGGTAAAAAAGGCAAAAAATAAGGAGGCCAAGTCCCAGTTACCTCTGTCACTCAAGGCTTCCGAATCTTTGAATGGACAAGACCAGGTCGTCGCCGAACACGAACCAAAAGTAATAAAAGTCTATTCCTCAGCCCTCGCAATTACAAGGTCTTGGGATGGCTCAACATTGCGAGTGCGCATGAAGCAGGCTGAAGTATGTTCATCATCCTTCTCAACCTAGACTCCGAATACTGACCATCCGACTCCCAGCGGCTCGTCATACTGGGAAGCTATGGACTGTGTGTTGGAGGCGAAAGGGGGGAAATCGGCTTGTCTGGTGCCATCTTACGATCGCCGACATCGGGGAAACCCAGGGTGCAATGGGTGCATGCACCGCATTCCCACGCCGTGCCCATAATCAGATGCCGCAGCAGCGAGGCCCAGGTCGAAATCCTCTCCCATCCATCAGCGCCGAACTTGCGCCAGATGTCTAGGCTCAACCCCGTGTTCCGGAACTTGTGGGACGAAAGCTGTCGGAAGAGCCTCCAGTCCACGAAGCAGACATTCCATGTGATTGAAACTTCCAAGGACATGCCACGAAAAGGGTTTCTTCAGGACCTGGTTTCGCCTCCGGAATGGAACCAAAAGTTGAAGGCCGTGGAGGAGACGATTCGAGAAGGACCTACGTCGGTGTTTGTGTGCGGGCCCAAGTCCTCGGGAAAGTCTACATTTAGCAAGCTTGTTTGTAACAAACTGCTGACCTCGAAAGCCTCAAACGGAAAGGGGACAGAGGTTGCTGTGTTAGATATTGACCCAGGGCAACCCGAGTACTCAACAGCAGGACTCATATCCCTCGTCCATGTTAACTCGCTCAACCTGGGGGCATCTTTCACTCACCCAATGCCGACCACGCCGGGGAATGTCATTGTTCGGTCACATGCCATAGCATCCCCTTCTCCCGCTTCACGTCCTGATTTCTACGTATCCTGTGTGCTGGATCTCTTCTCCAGATATCAGGCCGAGCTCGGGCACCTCCCCCTCGTCGTCAACACGGCGGGTTGGATTCAGGGAACCGGCCTGGACATCCTCGCCACTCTCCTATCCAAGTTGTCGCCTGCTGAGGTGATATACATGTCAACGGAAGGTCCGGTCGACACTGTCGAGGCCCTTAACTCGGGCTCGCATATCTTCTCCCAGCTCCCTAGCCAGTCCGTTGAGTATGCATCGAGAACGGCAGCACACTTGAGGACCATGCAAGCCATGTCGTACTTCCATCTCGCGTCGCGCACCCCAAACGCTGGGTCGGAAGCATATCAGGACTTGCCAACTTTGGACTGGGACCCGTGTCCCCTTGTGACCCGCCGCCCTACCGTAGTCCGGTATTCTGGCAAGGGCGGGATCAGCGGGGTCTTATCCTACCATCACCAACCTCATCCGAACGACCTTGCCGACTCGATACTAGGTAGAATAGTGGCGATAGTGGAGTTGAGTATACATTCACTGCCCCTTCCCAGCCCAAAGTACACACCAGAAGGGCTCCCATACCTCACATCCGACGTCCCACTTGATCCGGCATCCAGCAATGCTCTTGGGCTGGCCCTTATCCGAGGGCTCGATCCGACTTCAAGGACGATGGACGTCCTCAGCCCCATTTCCTTAGCGAGGGTATCAGCCGCGATAAAAGCGGGACGACGATTATTGCTTGTTTCTGGAAGCTTTGACCTTCCCACTTGGTTCTATACAGAAGAGAAATATTCCCAATTAGGAAATGTTGTGGAGGGTGAAGAGGGGAAAGGCGAGCCGGAAATGGAGATTATTGCAGACGAAGACACATCTGAAGATTCGTTGGAAGCTGAAGACGACCACGCAATTCCGGGTGCCGAGGAAGAGCAAGATATGCCCTGGGTGGAAACATTGAGAGGACACCAGAAGAGGGGCGTAGGAGCAAAAGTTTGGAGAGTTCGAAGAGATCTTGGTCGGAAGTGAGGATACTAAAAATTTCACGACGACAATAGCCATTGCCTTCTATGTCCGTCCACGTTGGCGACCCAACTGATCCACAGCCCTAACGGGCCCAAGAAGCCGCGACGGATGTTGCACCGGGAAGTAAAGACGAATGGGTGCTAATATGAATACTAATGTTGTCTTGGTAAAAGGGAGACACCCGCAGTCGAATTCGAACGATGCACACTAGGTGTGTATATATACCATATTCTGCACCTAGTGTATACACGTTTTTGACTTACAGGCATTCCGGTGAATGTGTTCCGGGGTGATCTGGACAAGCCTCGTCGATCTACCGGCTTGCGGACTAGGAAAGTTAGTTCACACACCTTGAACTGGATCTTGATGCGGGGTTGATACCTCAAGATGGGGTTCCCCAGCTATGATTGCTTGCCCCAGCCTACTCCTCCACAAATTGATATCGTTGAACCTGGGGAACATCCACAGCTGCCCCTCACTATACACTGAACTGCCCCAATGCTATTGGATTGCTCCACCGAGGCGGATGGCGCCCATCACCCTCAACCCCACGGTGGTCAAGACTTGAGTACATGCCGCCCGTCATGCTCTCCCACATCCGTGTCCCACACCCGACAGAAAAATGCACACGAACAGATCCGCCACTGCATAGGCGGTTAGGTTCTCCTTGCTTCCGGCACCAGCTCGCTTGATCTACCCGACAGCAACCACCACAGAGTCCCCTCGTTAGATGTGTAAATTTTGGTAATTGCTTACAGCAGGGCTTTCAAATCCTCCATGGACCCCAAAAATTCTTTCATCTGAGAAAACATGTAGCCCACCAGCCCACCTTACCCACTCATCCATCAAGGTCCCGCTTTTGTGGGACTGCATCGATGCGGGGGATGCCACGATAGCTGGCACCGGGCCTCGCAGCAAGTGGCAGGCAAGCAAGAGATGTATCAGGCGAGACTATCTATATAATGGCCGTGCCAAAACCTCCATGTTGACTTCCCAAACATACCATCGAGTTAAACTTCCAACTAGCCTCGTTGCAACTCCCAACCTCCATTTGTCAGCCTGCCTTGCTACCATCCCTAACTACACACTCTCATTCCGGCATCTTTCAACTCTTGAACTCTCCGCACCACACCATGACAACCGCCGAGGTAGATGTCCTCATTGTCGGTGCTGGCCCTGCCGGCCTCATGCTGTCGCTGTGGCTGTCTCGACTGGGAGTTACAACCCGCATCGTTGACAAAAGGACCGGAAAAGTCTTTTCAGGGCAAGCGGATGGATTTCAACTGCGAACGCTCGAGATGCTGGACAGTTTCGGAATTGGCGAGAGGATCTGGAAGGAAGCAAACCATATGATAGGTGAGCATATGTCTCAATCGAGTCAAAGTATTCTGTCATCTAATGGGTCGCAGAGGTTGTATTCTGGAATCCCGACCCCAAGGGAGTAATCCGCCGGTCGTCGCGAGTCCCGGATGTTATTCCCGGCCTATCAAGGTTTTCGCAGGTTGTTCTCCACCAGGGACGGATGGAGCAGTTCTTCCTCGATGCCATCCGGAAATCCTATTATGGATCGGACCCATCGGAAGGAACGCCGGAAGGAAAGTCGGACCCGTTCGCTGCCTCAAAACACATCAAGATCGAGAGATGTGTGATCCCCACCAAGCTGGAGGTTGATGAGAGCTTGTCCGGAAACCATGACGCCCATGCTGTCACTGTGACCCTTCGACACTTGACTGAGGCAGAAGCGACACCCACTCAAAAGCTGAGTAACTTGTCTGATGGGCTCTTTCGAAGCAACCTGGCCGAGGATGACGTCGAGGATATCCTCAAGACATCCGGCTCGAGGATGGACAAGACTGGTGATGCGAGCGAGGAGGTTGTGAAAGCAAGATATGTGGTTGGTTGTGATGGTGCCCACTCATGGACAAGGACGGCCTTGGGGCCGGACTTCGCCATGGTGGGAGAGATGACTGACTTTATCTGGTAAGAAGCATCCCGAGTAGCCGAAGGGTTGATCTATGCTAACAAAACCTAGGGGAGTCCTGGATATTGTGCCGATCACCGACTTTCCCGACATCCGTAACCGATGCATGGTTCATAGCGAGTCTTCGGGCTCCATGATGGTCATTCCCCGCGAGAACAAACTTGTTCGGCTCTATATTCAGCTGACGGAAGTCAACGCTGAGGGAAAGAGCAAGCGTGTTGACCGAAGCAAGATCACGCCTGACACCATTCTGAAGGCCGCGCAGAAGATCCTCAGCCCGTATAAGCTGGAGTATCACTACTGTGACTGGTGGACCGCCTATCAGATTGGGCAGCGTGTGGGGCGGCACTTTAGCAAGGACAACAGGGTCTTCTTGACTGGAGGTATGAAGACATACAACAAAATATTCTTGATAATGGCTAAGTTGGTTGCTAATTCCGTTGTCGTAGATGCCGTTCACACACATTCCCCCAAGGCTGGCCAAGGAATGAATGTATCGATGCAAGACACCTTCAACCTCGGCTGGAAACTTGGTCTCGTGTGCAAGGGAATATTGCGACCGGAGCTGTTGTCGACCTACGAACTCGAGCGCAAGCAGATTGCCGAAGAGCTGATCGCATTTGATCATAAGTTCTCGAGGCTCTTTTCGGGTAGGCCGGCAAAGGATATCCTGGATGAAACTGGCGTCAGCATGGAAGAGTTCACCAAAGCCTTCACGCTCAGCCATATGGTAAGACTAATCTGTGTCGAAAGAAGCGTGGGGCAATGCTAACCCGAAAGCAGTTCACCACTGGTGTTGGTATTAACTACCAGCCATCTCTCCTAGTGGCCAAGGAGGGAGAAGACTCGAAAGTGGCAGCGAAAAAGGCGACGAGCCAGCCCAAACTCGCCAAGTCTTGCCAGCCAGGAACCAGATTCCCATCCGCAAAGGTCCTCTCCCAGGCAGATGGTCGGCCGTGGGAGCTTCACCACAAGATGTCTTCTGACGGGCGGTTTAGGATGGTGGTGTTTGGTGGCGACATTAGTAGCTCCAACCACCTCTCCAACACCAACGCCATGGGAGAATTTCTGCGCACCAAGTTGCTGCCTAAGTACGGCTCAGTCAAGCTGTCTCCGGGTAGCGACCCCCACACTTGTGCCTCCAAGTTCAAGACAGCAAAGGACCCCAGCATCATCGACGTGCTACTGGTCCATGCCGCACCGAGGGACAAGATCGAGATGCTGACAGATCTTGATGAGGTCTACCACCGGTTCGACGAGAAGCTTGGTTGGGACTACGACCGCGTGTTTGTGGACGACATCAGCTATCACGAGGGACATGGGCGTGCGTACGAGGCGTACGGTGTCGATATCTGCAAGGGCGCCGTGGTTCTTGTGAGGCCGGATGGGTACGTTGGGCTTGTCACTGAGCTCAGCGAAGACGGGCAGAAGGAAGTTGAAAAGTGGTTTGACGGTGTCTTGAGGCCTGTTGCATGATCATCCATTAACGTTACGTGGGCTTTGAAGGTCGGGTCACATTGCATGCATAGAAATAAGAAGGAATCCCGCGCAGTGGTTACTACCATTTTGTTTAACTGTTTATGTAATGACCAATTAGGTGTGAATCTAGGGCAGGTCCTTGCTGCATGAAACTCGTGTCTGGTCTGGATGAGTTAGCTCCAGGGTGAGGAGCAATCCATATTTCTGCACTTGCCGTTTGGTTCTGTCACCGCCTTCTTTGCCGTCCACGCCATGAATTCCACAAATCGGGTAGTTATGTCTACAGACTTCTCTTGGAAGCGAAGCGTCCAGACCGAGCGTGCACAGCTCATCTGCGCAGTAGTTACTTCCATTGTCCGCTTGGGGGCCAAGACAGCAGCAACGATCCTTCTTCTACATTCTGCATTCCCACAATTGACCGATTGACCTTCAGGACCGCCAAGAACTACCATTTTCAGCCATCTGCAGGATTGAACCTAATGAGCCTGGATGCATTCGCCGCCTCTTTTCCTGTGGTTTGTTTCGATCTGGGCAGCCACAACTACCACCTGACCCCCAAACCAACACGGGGGAGGGGGGATCGGGGGGGGCGGATGCACAAACCTCTGGGCCGTCGTGATCCATTCAACCGGGACGAGGCGGAGGCGGTGAGCCCTAACGAGGCCAACTGGCCTAAATCAAAGTCGGTATTTGAGACATTTCTCCGAGGTATCGATACCATGTACCACAGCAGCCCCTCTTCGCCCCTACCGGCCTGTCGGATTTCTGTTCAACATAGGAACCAAATCGGCGGACACAAATGGGGGTCATTGTCACTATTCAAAGCCTACGTGGAGGCATTGGTGGGCTGCATGCCGCCTTCATAGGCTGTAAATCACATGGCGAGAAAAGCCGAGTCTTGGTTTTCATTTGCATGACCTGCCCGTCTACATAGCCCCGGCAGCAGTCGTGCATTGTATCATGCCTCGAGGAGCTGGATTGATCCAAGTACATAAAGCAAGGTTCTCTTCTCTTACTAACATACACTTTAGAGGTCTTCCATCCCGTTTCGGACGACCAGTGTTTCTAGGCTGCGCCTAGGCACTTGAGCTAACAGCAAGCCCAATATTTCCGAAGACCCGGTCCACCTGAGTGACCACAGACTGAACCCTGTGCTGTCTCTTGTCATTAGTCTCTGGCATGGACCTCTTGAAGTATTCGCCGAGTTGATATTCGGAAGGCGATACTCTGTTCGAGTTCGGGGACTTGGTACTTGAGGTATACCGTGACCTGCGGTCTTGGTGGGAGAAACATTAATCCATGATCTTCTGACAGTTCAAGTTGCTTTTCGGGTGATCATACCCCTTTGGTTTCTGGAAGCTTTCTTTCGGGTATGAGGACATGATCAACTTGTGATTGTACGATGGTCTGAAGAGGAAGCAATGACTTGGTGAGATCTTTCTGCGTGTTCAACGGAGTGTTCTGGCTTGACACACCTAGGAAAAGCAGCACTGAAGTTACGACTATCCCGAAAGGGGGATCTCCATATTTATATTTCAATTCTATTATGGTGAGCGCCTCTCAGTTGTATTGATGTCTTCCATGTAAATACTTCAGAGGAGGTTGATGCTATTGTCTCCCGGATTATCCACACACGACCCCCATCTAGCCTGGTTTGATTCATGTTTTACGAAGTCGCGAATGTTGACCTCGGATGGGGACTAAAACAATGGGAGACTTCGTAAAATGAGCCAGATGAACCGAAGAATCACTCAACCATGCATATCGCTCAGCCCCAACTCGACCCCCCACACCCTAAGATCGTTCGGTGCATGGCACATCTGCCTCTAGATGGGGAAAATGGGCTGCCCGGGATCAGTAGTTCTGTACCTCCAAGTGAAAGTGCCCCCCATCTCGCAAAGTAGCGAAGGATTTGAGGGGGAGGGTGGGTAGCAGCCGTCCACTCCCACGCAGTCTCAGGCTCCCACCCGCGACGAGCATGTGACCCATTACCCCAATCTCACTCCGGGCGTTGTTGCCAGAGATGGAGGGAACTATGCCCTGCATGAATGAGATCCAACTTGGGGCCAAACATCCGGGGAAAAGCTACCAACAATCCGGCCCACTTTTTATAGTCCTGGCTCATTCTCCGGTTGGTTGCCATGCAAGTTTCATCTTGTCTTTGCTCGTGCAAGATACCAGTGGCGAGCTTCGCCTTGGTTGTTTTGATCCCCGTTGGGGACATCGTTCGACCGCCCTCCGCTTTCCCTTCCTACCTCTCTCCCTGTCTGCCGCCTCATTAATAATAATAATAATAATAATAACAACAACAACAACAACACGGCTCGCCACCCCCCGCGTCTGCCTCGGCGGGGACACCGTTGGGATTTAAGGAATGAAGTTGCCTTTCCTTCCTTGTCTCCCAAGCCGAGCACGGCATCATGTGAGCGAGCGAGCGCGGCCCTTGTCCACGGCGAAATTGTATCGTTCTCCTGAGTTCTGCTCTTGTGCTGCTCGCTCCCATTGCTCTGCAATCAATCTCAAAACGAGGCTGTCAACTTGGGTTCTAGACCCCTTGAAAACTTGTTTTTTTTTTTTTTTTTTTTTTTTTCATATGCTTGAAGCTGCAAAGCTAAAATCAGTCCCGGAGGAAGAGCTCGCTGGAGCCCTGCGCACAAGTAGTAGCAAGGAGGTCAAACGATTTTTTTTTTCTGTCGCTAGATGATGTAGCACTTATTGTCTAAGGGGGGGGGGGGGGGGGGTTGTGAGGAGCTTCCATTATACTTCTTGGGGATGGCAGTGTCCTGTCCACTCCTCCTCTCCCTTAGTTGGACATACTGCTTTGTGGCCCAGTGACATGCATCCATCAACACATTATAATAGACCCGCAACAAGACATCAAGACACGTTAGTTTCTACGTCACTAGCAGCGCAATAATACTCGACGGTTGATTGCCATCTCGCATAAAAGAAATGTAATCGCAATGTCATGCAGCCAACCCCATATCGCATACGGGATTGGACATCGGATATCTATGCTAGTAATAATAGTAATAATCGTGCAATCTCAAAACCGCCATCCATGACTATACCCTACTTCGCAGTCGAAGCCGCGACCGTGCCCGTGAACGTTCCCTTCCCAGTTGCCAACGCCTTAACACTATCATCTATCGCCTCCTTCAACTTCGCCGAGACCTCAGGCTGCGTGCTAAAAACCACTCCTAGAACCTGATCAAGCTCCTTTTCCAAGCCCACTTGCGCCGGCCCACCAACACCGCTTCCTTTCTTCCCACCCGAAACCCTCGCCTCGTGCATCTTTTGTCCCCATCGCTGGGTAAAAGCAATGATACTCTTCCTCAGCAACTCATCCAGTATCTCGCTAGCATCTTGCTGATGAGTATGCCCTCCCGATGCCCCAGCTCCAATCCATCCAGCAGCATGTCCATGCCCATGCCCATGCCCATGCCCATGACTCATGGAGCTAGCCGAGCTCCCCGGTCTCACCAGAGGAGGAGCAGCACTATTAAAGCTAGCACTACTATCCCTCCTCTTCCAACCGGGCAGAAAACTTCCCACCCACCCAATCAAGTTCGTGGTCGCAGGAGTAAGAGCATCCCATATCTGCCCGAAATGCTGCAGACTGCTTCCCGATAAACCACCCAACATGCCTCCCTGCGCTGCTCCTCCTGCCGAGTCCCTCGCGTCGCCGATTTCGAGAGACACGAGGGAGTTCTTGAGCACGAGAAGATTTTTAACCATAAAAAGGTCCGGGTCTGTAGAGTGAGCGGCCGATGATGGTGCTCGTGGGTTGAACTGGGAGCGCAAGCGGGATTCCGCCTTCTGTAGGGCGGAGATGGAGGTCTGGATTAGGCGGAAGATTATAGGGGAGGATTTTTGCTGTTATTTGGGTAGATAGTAAGTAATCTTTCGATAAAAGAGTTAGGAGGGGGAAACGTACACATCTCTCCTTAGGCATACACCCATCAAACAAACTTAGCAGCTCCACCGCCTTCGTAATCATCGGGTAAGCATTGCCCTGCGGCTTCAAGAGCGTCGCGTCAGCAACCACAGGAGCGCGTGCCATCTTGGCAATCTCAGCCTCGAACGCCGCGTCCGTGAAGCTCCAGAGGTTCTCGCTCAGCAGCCGCGCGGTGAGCTCCTGGCACACCACGCCAAACTCGCTCATCGCGTCCTCGTCCTCGTCCGCGGGATCAATCATCAAGTACTCGTCCGTAAGCCATCCCACAACCACGCAAATCCCGTTCAGTCCCGCCGTCTGCAGAACCTGCTGCGTCTGGCTTGCCATCGGTCCCAAATTCCCGATATTGACCAATTGCCTCTGATGGCTCTTGAGCAGCTGGAACGCTGCCTCGGGATCATTGTTGAAGTGGGGTTCCACTCCAAAAATCTTTTTGAAAAGCCCGAACTCGTTCCACGCGCGCTCGAAGGACTGTTTCAGGAAATTCCTCGTCGCCGTTTCCGGGGAGGTCCTTGTCGCTTCGGCCTTCAAAGACTCTAGGTCGTGCACGACTATAGGCTTCAGATCCCTGTCGCGCACGGAGAGGAGGGAATTCACCAGATTCTGTGCCGTGTCGAGGTACATGTCCCGGTTTATGTTTTGGAGGGGGGAAGGAGCTCCATACTCGTGGTACACCCTCCTAAACGTGCGGTGCAAGTTAGGGATCAAGGAGCGCGATGATTCGAGAAGTAAGTCGGAAAAGCGCCCATACGCCAAAGCGTGCCTAGCGGAATCGGACGTCGTGCTCGCTATCTGACCTGCGAGATCAGATGACACCTTCTCGAGTGTCGAGGAAAACGCAGTCTCCAGTAGATGCAACGCCTTGGTGAGCAACGATTGGTACCTTGCTTGGTAGCTCTCTGAGTCGCGGTACTCTGGGTTGCTCTGCATGAACTCGACGCATTGGTCCAGATTGTCTAGGATCTCGGAGAACCCCTCGTCTTCAGCTAGCCTGGTTGCCCCCGGGGCGTTCAGGCGACGGGCTACGGTGTCCAGGTAGGCGTAGTAGTGTAGATCGGTTCCCACGTCGTCGGCAACTTTCTGGAGGCGCTTTTGTTCCGACAGCAGGTCCTGACATTGGGCTTGGAAGGTGGATGTTTGTTCCTCGACTACCCGGAAGGAGTCGGAGAGGGAGGCAAGGATTTTGAGGCTGTCGTTTGTCCCCGAGATGAGGGAGTCGAGGTGTCGTTGGGTTAGGGTTAGCTGGTCCATATAAAGCCTGGGAAAAAGAGATGTGTCAGCATTGCCTTCCGAATTGCTACGGTAGAATGGTTGAGGGTGCCTGTACGTATATTCCTCTATGCTCGACTCGGCCAATTGATCGTCAAGAGCATCCCAAGGTCTTTCTGGCAGGACATTCGGTCTTGATTCGTGACCGCATATTTGCAATGCTTCCCAAGTCTTGTCCTTTTTTGCAAGTCCCACTTTAAATATCTCCTTCTTCTGTCGCGTCCCCTCCAGCCCCCTCAGGTTGGAGCAAGACTTCGACCTCTGCAGGACCTCGGCCACGGCCGGTCCCTCATCTTCTTCGGGTTTTTCGAGAAGCTCGTCGAGCGGTTTTATTGGTTCGCTTGGTCCCTGTTACCCCTCCAGGAGCACAAAAGTTAGTATCCATTCTAAGAGAGCAAAAGTAGAACGGTAGCTTTCACTGGTCGGACCTGACATTGGGCTGTTGGAGGAGGGATGGGCGTCTCTTGTGGCCGCCAGAGCTGCTGCTGGCGGGGGCCTTCTTCGTAGATTCCGGTACAAAGCTGTACCAGGAATCCTCATACATCGCGACGAACGATCTCCAAGGGTGGGTGGCAGACAATTGCTATGTTGGATTGAGAGTTTGGGAGCTTCATTTTGCGACTGCTACAGCCAGGGCACATGCGAAAAGTACACGACAGCATGTGCCCCACCAAGCTGTGCTATGGGGTTGCTTTAGCGATGAGGGTGTGGGGGTACAGGTTCCCTTGCATCCCGGGCCTCTCTCAGGTGTAAGACGCATGGACCACTGCTTTATACTCTCTCGGATTTGGCAACTTCTACTACTTTCGTCCTGGTGAGCAGGCCTCGATATAAAACCATAAGCCTAAATGACAAGCCCCTAGAATACTGTCGATACTAGAGGGCCAAATCGATACAATGTGTCTCAACGTTATAAATGGCTCATGGTTTTATCCTGGTTTCTTTTCATAATTGTGCTCCTTGAGCCAAATCGATACGTATTATCGGTCAACTAAGGCTAGCTTGTCCTATTTCCCACCCAAAGCAGGTTTAAACAAAACAGCTAACAAAGCGATGTTTTTATTTAAGTAGTCTCTTCGAACTTAACCGACCTTCGCATATAA
Source organism: Zalerion maritima (assembly GCA_022664585.2). Taxonomy (NCBI): domain Eukaryota; kingdom Fungi; phylum Ascomycota; class Sordariomycetes; order Lulworthiales; family Lulworthiaceae; genus Zalerion; species Zalerion maritima. Next base: position 18,384 of record JAKWBI020000302.1, read on the forward strand.
TTATTTGCGCGCAAACCATTTCTCCGCCTTCTTATTTCCCAGGGCTACTTCGCATAACCTCCAACTTTTCTCATACATTTACTCCTTCGTTTTTCCTTACCAACTCTCAAAACGTCTTCCAGCGCCAACATAAACATCAACCCCGACGCGACGTCTGCCTCTGTCACAAATAATTCGGCGCTTAATACCACGGCTACTGGTGCTTCTGCTATATCCGCCATGTCGGCGGCCACACCAGGACCAGCCTCCGTACGTCCGCGTCTTGCCCTCCGCGATATTCTTCCAGCAGAAGACATACTCTACCCAACCGGCCCTTTCCTCTCCACGCCCGCAAACGAAGAGGCTGTCTATTGGGCTCTTATGAAGCAACTTGCTCGCATGATATCAAGTGGAAACGAAAGCACTAGTGGAAGCAGTGGCGGAAATGGTGGAGGCATTCCTAAACGTAGGGGTGGAACTAGCGGGATAGAAGGCAAAAGCACCAGCAAACTCGGTCAAAGTAGCGTAGATGAGCAGTAGGCACCCGCTTAATATCTTTATATCACACCCATTCCCATCCAAATATTCTACTAACTTAACCTCCTCAACTCAGAGTGAACGCAGGACTAGGAGACCTTCCCCTGCCACAAGTCCTAATCGACAACCTCCTCTCCGAAATCTTCGCTGTCTTCCTGTCGCCTCAAACACGAACCCAATTCTTCGTACCCTTCGATATAACCATCCCTAATTACCTGCACCCGAACAGCCCTCCCCTGATTATCAAATCCGACCGAGAAATCACGAACCGCGCCTTCTGGACGGACGTAGTCCAGCCCCAAGTCCCCTGGGCAGCAAAGCATGTCCCCGGCGAAGCATTCCATCAACTCGCCACAGAGCTTCTCGCCGCGCGCGCAAGATATCTTTACGATTACGGCATCGACAGGACAGGCAACAGCGAGATGGTAACCAGTATTGACCTGATCTTCATGAGGGAGGAGTTCAAGCAGCGTATCCCACCCAATACGGAGGCGTTTAGCTCGTGGAGGGATATTCGAGGCAAGCTTGGCTAGGGAAGAAAAATATCAAAACGTGCTGAACATGTTGGCATTTGTCTGCGTACGTATCGGCAGACGGAGTATGAAAGAAATCAGGCGATATATCTGGGCATGTAATCCACGGCCATGGAAGCATAGGTGCTTGATTCTCACTATTATAATCACCAGTGTTTGGGTTCTAATCAGGACCTAGTAACATAACAATAAACCTCTCAAATCCAAATACCCAAAGATTTTGTTCCCAGGGGCCTCAACTCCACTAATGCAAATATAATAACACTCTCAGAAAGAGTATAAAAAGGGGGGGAAATTATGAAGCCCATAAAAAAATATGCCAACTCCAATAGCAGCCTCAAATGGTATCTTTTAACACGGTGCAAGGAAAAGAAAAAAGCAAAAACATGAAATAGAAGTCATAAAAGGGTAATAAAACACGAATGAATATCGAAGAACTGAACGAAGAAACAGTTGACAAGACTCAATGCTTGCGCCAATGGGTTATGCAAAATAAATGCATCATCCAAAAGAGGCATGAAAACGTAAGACTCGTTCACGAAGGCGTCCCGTCCCGTAAGCATCGTTAACACCAAGTCGGAGGAGGCGGTAGGTACAGATGGAGTGAAATGTTAGCAAGCACCAATGCTATCGAGAGCACGTTCGATCGTCTTCCCTCCCATGCCCGGTACCATCCTCAGCTGCGCCAGAGTTTGAAGACTGCGGCCCTCACCAAGCACAGTTAGATAATCCAGGATGTCCTTGACCTTCTTGGCTCCCAGGCCATGGAGCTCGCGCATGCGGGTCTCATCTCTCGAGTTGACAACATAAAGCAGTTTCCCGACGCGTGGATCGGCAGAGGCAGGTTCGGCGGGACCCGAGGCAGCAGCGGCAGGGGTGGCATTTGATGACGAAGATACGCCCTCCTCCTCTTCAGGCACAGACTTGCTCCTCTTATGCTTATTCGTCTTGCCCTTCCGCTTCCGGATGACACTATCCTCCTCAGCCTCGTGGTCCGCATCACCTGCATCAGACTCGCTCTCGCCATCCTCGCGGACAACAAAAGCCTTCCTCTTGCGCTCCTTCCGCGGACTACGCGGTTTGAGCTTTGCTGGGGACAGGCGCTCCAGTTTCTGCACGTCGAGTTCGTCGCCTGCATCCACACCCTCCCCCGTGTCAAAGCCGCTGTCCACATTCAGTGCCGCCTGCTTGGCAGCAAGTTTTGCCTTGAGTTTGTCAATCTTGGATATGAGACGGGATTGACCAGGGAAAAACGGGAGAGCAGCCTCGTAGTGCGCCAGCGCGGCCTCGTCATCTCCGTTTTCCTTGGCACTACGGGCATGCATAAGGAAGCGCAGACCAGGTGAGCGCTCATCTCCTGTCCTGGCAGACGCATCAACTTTCTTCTCTAGCGCTTCGAGTCGCTTCTGTACCTCATCCGAAAGATGGACTGGTTGTTGTTGAGCTGCTTCAGTCTCGAGACTCGGCGATGGCTGCCGCTGCACTTGTTCAGTAGCTCGGCTTGCAAGAATCTCAGCCACCTTCTTCTCCACCATGGCCTCGATGTCGGCCGCAGTAATCTCCGCTTTGGGCTTTGGGCCCAGTGCAGGCCTGGTAGTCTTGGGACCGGAAACGGTATGGTCTGGTTCAGAGGATCGCTTCAGCGCTGTTCGGCGAACAGTGGTATTTGCAGTTGGAACTGATCTGGTAACAGGCTTCTGCGGCTTGTCAGAGTACACATGGAAGGCTTTGGCCGGTCTTTCAGGCTTTTCCTTCTCCTTTGCGATCGCTCCAGCGAGGGCATTGTGGGTGCTAGCAATCGGACGCAGCGGCTGGCGTGATATGCCAGGAGCCGTCGATGTGGCTGCTCTCGGTGGTTGTGTCTTGAAGACGACCTCATTCTCAATCTCTCGTACCTCAATGCGTTTGGCGCGTGATGAAACATTGAGGGACGACAGAGTATCCAGATGGTAGGATCTTAGGGGAGCAAGGTTGAGAACCATGACAGTTATGCCATTGTTCTGTCCAAGGGACAAGATACGTGTCATTTTGCTTTCCCTGTACGGAATGCGCTTGTCTCCACGGCTAATGGCATCAATGCATTGTGACAGGACGAATAGCGACTTGTTGATCGCGGCCGACTCGACAAGGCGCTCCTTCCCATTGTCCGTCCTCCTGTTATCCTCGCTTCCCGCTAGGTCAATGGCACTGGCGACAGACTCTTTGACCATGTCCCCTGTGGTTTGGGTGAGCTTGACACGCAGGATTGCGTGGCTTCGGGAGCTGTGGGCATTCAACTTTGTTGAAGCAGTTACCCGATTGTTGTTAGCTTCGATGTAAAGCTTCTCAAAGTCCTTCAGATCCTGGCACAAGCGCTCTGATAGACCGACAACAATGGTCTTTCCGTCCTTCTCTCGAAGGGGCAGGCCAGCTACTGTCCGCTTTTCTATAGGTTCCAGGAGGTCAAAGACTTTGTCGTTGTAAATCTCGTAGTACGATAGATGGACGTCAACAGACGTGTTGCCAGTTGTGTCCTTCCCGATCTTTTTGGCGCGTCGAAAGACGTTAGACAGAAGTCGAGGGATGACACCACGATCGGCCAACTTCAGACCACCGCGCATCGTGTGCGTCTTTCCCGTTCCGGTGACTCCATATGCAAAGAATGTCACATCAATGCCTTGGAAGAGGGCCTTTGTGTGTGGAGAAACTATCAACGTAGGGTGTGTATGTTAGCACGAAGGGACCGGCGTGGGAGTATTGCGGGACAATGATAACTGGCAGTTCAATGCTTCGCGATTGAAATCGGGCCGACGCGTCAAGGGATGGTTTGGTTTTGTAGGGTAGGTGGGTGGAGAAGGCCAGACGAACCCTCTGCGGAGAAGAGCTGCTCCTGTGTTGTCGCGCTGCCGTAGACGGAATTGAAGCCAAAACTAAACTCCTCGCTCTCGTTCCTAGGGCTTGGGATCTTGACGACTGGCTTCCCGTCTTCCGTTTGACTAGTTGTCACGATGACATCCTTGGCCTGCTCCTTCTCCAGGAGCGGACGTATACGCGCAACGACACGAACAGACATCTTGAAACTAGAACTGAATGCTAGAAGTGAAATGTCATGAGAAACAAAAGACAGGAAGGGTCGGCAACACGAAGCAAACACGGGGCGTCGGGGAAAAGTCGAGTGGACTGAATGGCATTGGCTGACGATGGGCGATTGGTGCTGAAGAGATTCCTAGATGCGTCGTGTGGGACTTGAGTTTCGGTGCCCTTTGGCGCGTTGCCAAGTCCAGTGCAGCTAAACGGTTGCTCTGGCAACTATGGAAGGAGCACTGAACCCTGTCTCCACAGCCGCGACTATCACGTGTCAGCGCTCCTCCAGCACCTCCCACAACTGCAACAGCGACCGCATCCACTAACGACATCTGAATGAAGTTTATGTATGTACATGACAAATACACCGTCATCGTTGTGGGGCATTTTATGACCGACCGAGAATTTTAGAGCTCGAAGTCCCAGGAAATTTAAAACGTACCCCACCCGGCCGCTGTGCTAACATTCAAACTACACCATACGAAATATGAAGGCCTTCTCTAACAAGACAAGCAAAAGGAGAATGCGATTATATATATATATATATATTGACAAAAAAACTTAATATCACAACATCGACACCTGAGAGGTAGCGAAGAATCCTGGTCACTTGAACCGACAACAATAACTCTTCTTTACTAGGAGGAAGGCTGTCCCCAATGCTACATGTGTGAGAAGACTTGCAGTGAGCGTCCGTTTCAACCAAACCCATTTGCCTTAGATGTTGTTTAGTATTAACCTTCGCAAAACATATCAGCCTTGTGGTGATTCATCAATTCCGATTCTTGGGGCCATCCACCGCCGGAACTATTCCAGTATCATACAAATTGTAGACTGCGAGATATAAAGAATAGCAGTACACGGAGAGCTACTCAGGCATGGACGTCAAATGCGTCTCCAATGTGTCTTCTACATTTTGCTTTCTAACCGGTACGCAAACATTCTAGAAAGATGAAGTCCTATTTGCTAGATATATAAAAGCCAGCGGCTCAACGGCCATATATAAGCTAGTAGGAAATGAGGGACTCATCCCCAACTTGAATTTGCTATTTTCTTATCGGGGTTCAATTAACTGAAGCAAGACCACTCGCTTCAGTAAAAAGAACAACTAGAAAAGACGCAAGTCGATGATAAAAGAATATCTTAACGCTCCCTGGTATACAGGGATGTACAACACCTAGAGCCATGGGATACTTGCTAAAGCAGTATCTATCTCGTCTTTCATTTGCCGAACACAGATTGGTAGCACCATAGCTAACGGCGCCACCCCCACTTGAATCAGCCTCACCTTCAGCTAGCACAAGGTGAGGTGGGGGTCCCGGCGGCGAAATGGCGGTCAATTTGGTGCCTTGCGTCGGAGTTTTCCCCCAGTCCTAGCTGCGTCATGGAATTTGTCTGGAGGGGTCGGGCATGCCGTTTTCTGATTGCCCCAAATTTTCGTCACGTGCGGGGCGGTGCACCCTACCCTGTCCCAGTTCCGGGACGACGCCGAGTCTCTCTTTCACCGAACACCAGATACACGGTCTTCCCAAACTTTATCCGCGGTTCTTCATCGATACATCTTTTCATCACCATGCCTCGCCGGCCTCATGCAATCCTTCATTTCGGAAGTACGCCATCCGAACCAATCGTGGAATGCCATAATCAAACTACAACTTTGACCGACCAACTTTACTGCAGAGCGGGAGGAAAAACCAACATCCTCCGTCCCGGATCTCGGTAGGATGAGACAACTTACGCCTTGGGTTTCTACGCCACAAGAGGAAGCAGCTTACTACCCCACGAATCAAGGGATTTCTACCCTGACGCAGCGCGACGCCATCATTCGAGGGGCGGAACGAGTACTCTGTGACTGACACGATATCCAGCCAAGAGCCAAGACTCCCTCTCAAGCATCGACGACGCCAACGATCATGTCCGAACTATATCTGGAGACGCCTCACCGCTCTGCGATTCGAAAATATTCGATTCACAACTCTCTCCGACCACGTAAGGAGAAATGACCCTCAAGTTCGAGATTCGCAGGCCGGTACAAGATAGCTGGTTTCTTAGCTAGGAGGCAATCGCCACCGAACAGAAAAGGAGGGTTTTATAAACCATCTTCCGCAGTTGGATCGAATTCCCAAGCGCCCGTGCACTTGTCGCGCGAGGAGGAATCACTATTCAGCCAGCGACCAGACGCATTGCGATCCAGGGTGAGCGCTGGTATTGGGCCGCCAGTGTCTTATCGCAAATATGAAGTGTACTGGTTGGACCTGGCATTGGTATGCTGCGGTTAACTGCTCTTTGTGCATCGAATCTGCCCTGCGAGCGTGGGCCGTCCTCTAGAACATTGGAGGAGATCAGCGACAACCCTTGCGGGCAGACTAACATTGCCTGGTATTCGGCGCAATACACGATGAAGCCTGGGGATTGGAATACGGATCAAGGGCAATGACATCGAATCATTGGCCCTTATACGGCTACTTTGCTTTGCGTGCCCCCTGAAGAGCCGCTCTGCCATCTTCGACTCATCACTTACTCACCAGACCCACACGTCCTGAGCCCTCTTGAAGAGGTTATGTCCTCCCTGGGCGAGATGGAGGTGGAGGTCAACATCCATGCCGCCGGCATATCCTGACCTACGCAAAGCAGCCGGTGGATACTAATACTAGGAACGGGCATCGTAGACTGGATCTGAGATAAATATAGGACGCATCAACAAGCTCAGTTCGCCTAAGATTCGGCGACAGCTTATTTCAAACTGAAGTCGTGACAAACACTCCCTCTTCAAGCGGCGAGCGAAACGAGGATGTCCATCAGCTCTCAAGTCTATTAATATTCATTTCGCTAACGGAGGTCAGCTCCTGCTGTTCTTGGTCGCGTCCACAGGCTGCCTAGCCATTGTCCTAAGATCATACGCGGAACTCCGCCAACAGGCCACTAGGCTATGGTTTCTGGGCGAGGAGGTGGAGCTCAACCAGTAGACAGGGTGGCGTGGCGACGGCTCACAACCTCATGGCAAGTCATTAATGCTATTGCAAGGGTACCGGCTAGACAACCGGTAGTAGGATGCGGACAGCTGGGATGGTTCATCATGGCGCTGGCACGGGACTTTGTCGCATTTCTGCCGGCACGGCGATGTATTTCCGACATCCGTCGTACGCGCAGTAGGGCCTTTCCTCTCTAGGCTTAGTCTTTATGTAAATATTGACTTGAGACGGACAATTTTCTACGTTGAGTGGGAGTTGACTATTCCCACATCCGAAATTCTAGGCAGTTGAATCAATCCCGTGCTTCCTCGAAGCTGAGAACTGCGTTACCTACCGGCGGCGAGTCGTCGAAAGATGCTGGCGGATCGGTGTTTCTCTACTTTGGTATTTTCCGAAGTATATCTGACTTTGTCACAATGTACCAAAACAAAACGGTAGCGGGCTACATGCCGTCACGTACCCCGCGAAACCACCAACAATCCACAATCCTACCCTCTCTCTCGAATACTCATTGTCATTTGTATCCCAACACGTCGTATACTCTTTATCTCAAGCACTATTGGATTCCTCGTCGATTGGGGCCCGAGTGCTCAACGCTAAACTAGCCTTCGTTTCAGTCATAAGATGTTCTGAACCCAATACTCGAGCGACTGACCATTTACCAAGACTACAATGGACCCCCCTGCCCATACTCCATTGGATTGGGAGCAGACGAATTGCATTGCAATGGCAAACCTAACGAGGGCGGTGCCGTTATGTAGGCTCTTCTGATGTCTTCGAATTGACTGTCGGCGCCCAGAAGTAGCGTACTGTTTGTGTTTCGAGAATTGGTAATATGCGGGTCAGCTACCTGGGACGAGGTGTGGAGGCCTGTTCGGCTGTGGTTATTAGATATTCGCTTTGTCCGAACTGGACGGATTGGGATTGAGCCCCACGCCCGAAACTTCCATCGGATGAAAGACGCTAGTGAATTGCTTCTTCCGAGCATTATCCACTAATTGCTGCTCGGAAGTAGCTTGGTTAGGAGAAGCTTTTGCTAATGCTTGCTGCAGATGGTCAGCGGCAGCCCTAGTGAGCTCCTGCCGCTTGCGGACTGCCTCTCTGGTCTTGTCGGACGAAAGCGTTCCATCTCGTCTGTGATTCAGTCGAGTATGGCGGCTATCGAAATGCGTCACGTATTATCTGACACGCAATATCTTGGTTTAACAGAAAACACACAATTCGCAGCACTCCACGTCTATTTTATTATTACCATCGTTCAACTGAGAAGGGAAGGATTGAAATACGTGTTGTGTAGTGTCGCACTAGATCTTTGTGTCGGCCAAAACGAGTCTTTCGTTTGTTTTCGCACTCAACATGCGGACATTGAAGGACTTAAGATCCCTTTCTCTTGCTTCGGGCCGTGATAGGTCGAGCACTCGAGAGAGTAGTTGGGCTTGGGGACGCGATGGGATTTGGTTTGGACGATTTATGCGCTAAGCACTGCCGGAGCTCCTCCAACAACTCCAAAGCGCGGCCCTGGCGATGGTATTAGTCGATGAAGCTTTCATAGGGCGCGGAGCACAGACCTGAAAGTCATCAGTATGTTGTTGGAAATCGTGGTCGGAATCGACGAAGGGTAGCCAAAGTGGTTTTCTCGGCAATCGTGCGAGGCGAGAATCAGTGGGAACACGTTATCATGGTACTGTGGTGTGGCGGTAAATATGCTGGCCAATCACCGCGAGTGTTGTAATTCGCACCAGATTACATGCTCCCCTGCCGAAATAACGTGGCCCGCGATAAGTGAGCATTCTATATATTCAGACGAAGGATGGGTCTTCGTTGGTGAGATATCCAGTGCCAACGGCGACCCAACTCTTTCCACAATCCGTTAAGACTCAGAGAGTTCGGAGAATCCTTGTAGCCACTCCCACGGTGCGTACCGTCTGCCTGATGCCTAATCGCATAACATTGACCATTTTCCTAGGCGAGAAAACAAGTTCTGGCGACAACCGATCGAGAGAGCAGAAAATGGGTGAATGTAGCATGTGTGGTGGTTCTGGGGAAAATGGTGGTTTCGAATGCACCATTTGCGGTGGCAAGGAGAAGAAGTAACTGGACTTCCTCAGTCAGCTCGGGAAAGTGCGGGATATGAGAATGAGCCAATGACCAACAAAAACGGCCAGTGCCCCACAGAATGAGCCAGTGCTCACGGAATGAGCCAGTGCCCCATAACGTATGTGCATGTTGTTCCAAAGCTGATGAAGGCCAGGACAAAAAGTTCATCATGATTTCTGTACGGCACACGCGGCACAGCAAGCTGGGTATCGATCCGAGATATTTGGGAAAGAGATTTCAATCTGTCTCGCTGACAAAAGGACGCTGGGTTCGACTTCTGAGTACGCAGGGAGCACTGTATGAAAATAAAGCATATAAGTGGTCTGGATTACGTTTATCGACCGCCACCCGGTACGTCCAACACCACTGCACAAAGTCCCACCGCTTCCCCGACCCTCTCCCCGGCGTGTGCTCTGCGACGAATACCTTCCGAAACGGTAAGCTGGATCCCTGATGGTAGCCGCCGGAGGATGTTGACAAATTTCTTGTTAGTCCGTCCTCATTGTTAAAATGGTATACTAAACACTAACAGGTCTTATTCTAAAAATGTGTATCCAAGTCTGGAACTCATATACATGTGGTCATATCATCTTTCAGGGATGGGAGGATTGTGATGACCATGGCCAAGATCAGTGTGCCAATCTCTCGACCCGTACGGATACGCAAGAAGAGAAATGTCCGGAGTGTTCATACCCCACTCCACCATGAACTTGCTATTGTGTTAGCGTAGTTAGAAGGTACGTAGTCATTCATTCTTGGATGCGCGGAAGACCCCGCCCACTCCAGGACACAATTAAATTTAAATAACCACCGTAAGTATTCCACTTTTAACCTACCACGTCGAAAATATCTTTTATCATGGCTACGCGCATTCTAGTCCAGTGCCATTCCCAAGATATACCTGGCGAGCCTAACGAACGGCGTACAATAATGGCAAATATTATCTGCCAGCACAAATGGCATCGAGCGTTTGATAAGGGTCAGGATCGTCTCCAATCTTTGGGCCAGTTCTGCTACGATCAGAATCGGGTGTATATCCTTTTAGACAACGGACCGCCTAACTCCCAAGATGTATCAACATCCATATATAAATGGAATGGGGAACAGCTGTAAGTGTCTACTACCCTTGTCTTTAACTATCGTCCTAACTTACGAATCCAGAATCGAGACGCCACTTAACCCTGTATTTAGGGGCTTTCTACAAAAATACCCCTTCAATGCTGAACGCAAAACATCAGGTTATACCGATGAGGAATTCAAAGCCACTTTCGGCGAGGAGAAATACGAAGCAATGGTTCTTGAGAGAATTAGGCAAAGACGGAAATGGGGACAGGAATTGCTGTCTCATGAGAAGGCATTCCTCCAGGATCACCCTGAGCTTGCCTCACAGTTGTAAAAACATTGTAGGTTTTGCGTAAGGTTTTGCATTAATGCGCTATTGGCGCCTTCTTCACCAAGAATCTCTTCGAAGCACACAGTTTTTCACCTATATTGATCGAGATTCTACCCTTCGCGACCGATTGAGCTATGGTATTCGCTGCTGGCAGTCTAATGTGAGGTTCAGCTCGTGAAGCATTAGTGGCTTATTCCGGGACGAACCGGTGCCCATCGTGGTCGGACGGAAGGTCCGGTTCCGCCCCTGGACTTGTGGCCGAGTCTGCCCCTGGCTTTAGTACGGAGTCGGCCACCAAAAAGACGATCTCATGAAACTGCCTCTGTTCTCGGAGCTCGGAATATAATGAGCCAATGCTCCGCACCGATGCCCCGCAGAATGAGCCATGCCCCGCCATGTCCCGAAGAATGAGCCAGTGCCCCGAAGAATGAGCTAGTGCCCCGAAGAATGAGCTAGTGCCCCGCAGAATGAGCCACTGCTTTAAGGCCAACCCGCCAGCCCGCGCAAAATTTAGCGCACACGCAACAACCAACAGCCAACAGCCAATTCGATACTTAGCCTCGATCTTCAGCCTTACATCCATTACACGCCTTTACGAGTTGAGAGTTGGTATTAGAGATTATCAGGGCCAACATCGGTGACGGGTTTCAATCCGGGATAATAGTGGCCGACCACATCACTTTAATGACCTACGGTAATGGAAGTGCAGTGGTCCGAACTTGATCTCAAAGCTCCGACTTCACCGGTTCAGTTAGCATGCCTAGGCTGAGACTAAGGCTGTTTGGTCTTCGGATGGAGCAGGTTTGGACAAGCACTGAAGCAGCTGATAAGAGATATCTCGACGTTCAATGTGCAGCCATATCGACCTGTTGTGGAAAGAGCAATGTCTGGTTATTGAACTCCGTTTGGATCAAGCTAGCGATTTGATCCAGAAATCGGGCTCGTCGGACCCGTGACACGTCGAACATCCTGGACAGTAATCCTACTTTATCATGCTAGTAGAATCTTCAGGTGCCCTTACTCGAGCCAAAGGTGGTTAGTGAGAAACTGGGAATGCGGACTCAGGTCACTGAGCTGGCATTGTTAATGCAAACACTAAGCCCATCGGACCTGGGACACGTCGACCCCGACCTCTTCTCCAGCTGCTTTACCCAATTGCGGAATAGTATTCTGCCGTGATGAGATGGTACCTAGGTGTCATTGCGGTGGATGAGGTCAAGACATTCGTGGGGGGGCCAAAGAGGAGGGGCTCTGGTCAATCCCATTACACTCGATTTAGAACAGGATTCATAGCCATTCCAGTTGGGTAGTCATACCATGCCAGTCTACCTTTAGCTCGAATAAGGATACGTGGCGGAGACCCCGACTGCTTGATAAAGAGGCCTAGATGAGAAACTCAAGCAGGATTAAAATGGATATAGCCTTGCCGTCGCCACGAATGGGCCCGTTATAAAAGACCAAGATCAGTTAATGGACTCCATGCATCACGTTTTGGTGGCGCTTGGATAAAGCCACACTGGTTGTTCTAAGGTAAAGGCCATTGGCCCACGGACATGTCCTCTCGGTGTCTCTTACCCGACTGGTGTACCCGACCATTGTATGGCATTCTGCGGAGATAAAATATCACTAATAACTTCTGGGTAACACCTTCGGGCGGCATTAAGGTATTGGTTCGTTGGGAGCAGGTCGAAGCGTCCCATGGCGCTTAATGGATCGGTCATCTGCATATCAAACAGGAACGAAAGTGGTCGACGGACTCGCGGATGCTCAATGAGCTTGTCGGCATACCTCTTGTCAGATACGCCACTGCGTGTTTGATACGCCACTACTGCGTATCAACTGCGCCACTGCGTATCAACTGCGTCACTTCGTACTAAATACGCTATCGCGTATCAAGTACATCATGGCGCATCAAATACGTTATCGCGTATTTAATACATAACAGGTATATTTATATATATAAATTATAAATATATATGACATAATAAAAATAATAATAATATTATAAAATAACTCCTATATACGCCTTTTTAATATATAAAAATAAAAAATCGATTTATCTTTTCTTTATTACTTTTGTTTTTAAGAAGAATAATATTACTTTAAAAACCCCATATATTGTTATTTTATTTATTTTTATTAGGGGTTTTTTTTAAAAAAAAATACTTATCTCCTGGATTTTGGTATTTGCGGCCGCTCCCCAGGTCTGCGGATATTCTCGCATTGCATGTAGTACAGATCCCGGATTGGGGACTAAGGCATATTCCTGAATTATCCAATGGGAGTACTTTATTGAGGTATTAGAGGGTGCCGAAAATGGTACCCACTGCCCAGCCAAAAATAACCCCTCCAGCTAATGTTATGGTGGAATTTGACCCGGAAAAAAGCCCCATATTATTAAGGATGGAGCTCGCCGACGACGGGATTTAAACGAAGACAACACCTCACCCGACGCCAATTCGAACCCGGAAGCTGTCGAAACAGCTATCCAACATCGCTGCAATGAGCAGAACGTTGTCGTTCAGAATTGCGCGCCCTGCGCGACATACCGCAATCGGGCCTCGATTAATATGTCAACAATGTCGAGGAATTCAGGTTAGCAGGGCACCGACGACAACTGAATCGCCCAGTGTTAGCGACGATGCCTTTGGTGGATCCAATTCCCGGGCTACCTCGGCCGGGATGGCCGGTACGGCTGCCACTCCTCCACTCTTTGCATCGTGGACTTGAGCTAACCGTGGAGGAATGGCAGATGCTCGATTCGAAGTGCTCGGTGCACCCTACTCGCTGCTTTCCGTCACTCTCTCGGCGTCGCAGAAGCTTTACACCCGCCGGGGAACACTGGTTGGAGTCGTAGGAAAGGCACAGAATGTGGGTAGACGCAACGAACTTCCCCGAGCGGACAACAATTAACGATGAACAGGCCCAATCGACCCTCACACTCCTAAATCCTCTCAACCGAGCCCTCGTGGGCATTCCGTTCCTGTACCAGCGAGTCTCGAGCTCGACGCCGTTAACAGCTCTTATCGCTACAAAGTCCAAAAATACAACCTTCACAATTCTTCACATGGACGGCACATTCGACTGGATGGTGACACAGCGACCGGCGCTGCTGGCATGGACAGGACATACCCTAGCAGCTTCGCCACGTTTGCAGACGGGACTTTCCTTCTCGCACTGGGGGAACACCCTTCTTACGGGCAGGGGCCTTGCTGCCGTGGCAGCACCAGGGCAAACGTACCAAGTGAAACTCCAGGAAGGAGAGGAGTTTGTGGCACATCCGAGCCACGTGGTAGCCTACACAGTCAACAAGAACCCACCTCGACCGATAAGGTTCAAGGGAACGTCCCTGCGGTTTGAGATACCGGGTACCGGATGGTTCAACGAGCTGGAGTGGGTGAAGAAAATGAGGGCGTCCGTAGTGTATGAATACCTGGCAAAGGCAGCATTTACTGTCAGGACCTACGCGAGGAGATGGTTATTCGGAGACGGGCTTTATCTCCAGTTCAAGGGGCCCATCACACTTTTGATGAGCAGCCGAGGTGTGCGGGTTGCCGACATGTTGACACGGGATCAAGTAAACGAAATTGCCGACACCGAGGCAGGGGCTGTACCAAAGGCTATTGAGAAAGAAACTGGTACACAGTCCCAAGATGCAGGTCAGCCCGGAATCAAGGTTGAGAAGAGCTCCCAAGAAAGCAGTAAAGCTTCCCTAGAGGAGGGTAAGGAGCTCAAGGAATTCGTGCGATGAGAAAAAGATACCAAGAAGTCAATTGCCTGGGATTCCCTCTTTCCCCAAGTGGTGGGCAATGTACCATTATTTTGCATGTACTAGACATGAGGAACGCGGCGGGAAATATGACGACTATAGGCAACAGCATATCCTTCACACTTGAACTCTCTTGCGAGTATTTAACCATTGCTATATGGTCTCAATGGGGTCTCCATCTCGAGCCGGTTTCCATATCGGTGTTCCAATTATATTTGAGTTGTGAATATGCGTTGGCACTTGTTCACAAGGAAGGCTTGGGGTTGACAGCGGCTGGCTGCGGAGCGGAGGAAGGGGAGCCAAGCGACCGGCAGAAACATCCTTCCACATTAATCGTAACCGCAATCGGCGCTGCGGCAGAGCCTCACCCACCGGTACCTGCTGTACCGATATGCAACTCCCTCAAAAGTTTCGGACGTCCGACGTCGTACCTTCTTTTAAGAGGACATACCGCAGCTTTTGAATCACTCTTGTTTGATCCAAAGCTTTTTCTCTTTCCCATCCTCATCAATCCTTCTGTCTTCAAATGGCTAACTTGAATTCCGACTACCTTCGGCGGCAGAGTATGTATAAATGATTCAATACGTCACCAGCGCTTCATCTCTTGTGTAGACAAGTAGTGCTCGGCGTTAAGGCACACGCCCAAAGAGCGAATTCGCGAGAAGGCGCCCGCTAACCAGCTACTCCACTTATTATTGGCTTTATCCCGAATTCTAAAGTATGCCCCACTACCCGCCGTCCGGACTCGGTGCGGAAGTACATCACTTATGCCCACGAGTGGCTACGCGAACAGCAGCTTAAACCCGTGGTAGAATCAGTTAAAATGCCCGAAACGATGACATGCTCGAGATTTCTAAGCAGCTAGGTCTCCGATGTCCACGGCGCCAATGGTATATCTCCTGCTGCCATTCCGAACGATCCTAATATTTTTGCTTCGTCAGCGGAACTTCCGCGCCTGGACATCTGGAAAAGAAGACCCGCACACAAGCAAGACGAAACACACAAAGTCCGGCCGAGCTGCCTCGGACATGAAGGACACCAGGATGATTACCTATGTTAGATGAGTCGTCGTCGCTCATCTTTTATGGAGTCCTTGCTAGCTCGTGCTGCCCTGCGGACTAATCCGCCCAGCATCGCGAAAGTTGGGTGGGGACGCATGCCGTGTAGCCGGTTAATTTGGACCCCTGAAAATAATTGATAAAACCGAACTCCTACGGCACAGGATACCGAACTCGGATTACCGTTATTTTCTCCGATGTCAAATTTCATATAGAAGCACAACACCTTCGAATATCTCCTTGACAAGCAGGAACTCGTCTCTGCTATCAAGTTGTCGCCAACCCTCAACATCCATTTCTCCATCCCGGCCCCACTACCGCCCACTCACCCGTCTAAGTAGCCAACCCCCAGACACACATATCCGCACATCCCTACCCGCTAGTCTCCGCGAACGAGAGAGCTCCACTTTTGATAATCTATTGCTTAAAGTTGAAAGATCGCTCTCGGTGACTTCCCCCTTTCAACTTTTTCGCTCCCGCCTTCTGTCGTCTTTTCGACCACCCGATATTCACCGCGACAAGAACTGTATAGTGTCCCCTATGTCGGTGCCAACAGCAGCCTCTTCCTCAGCCTCTTCAACCGTGAACATGCCTTCGGCGCCCCATTTGGATGGGAGCTCCGAGAAGGGCGAAGCTTCGCCCTACTCTCCATCTGCGTCGCGACCCAGCAGCTTGAAGCGCATTCCGTCGCAGCAAGAGGAGACAGACGCCAACATTTATCCCGAACCCAGCAATGTCGTTGAAGCGGACATGGAGCGCGGTGGCGCAAAGCCGGATAGCGAATCCGACCAGGAGAAGGGATCACCACCACCACAACCAGGTGCGCCGCCGGGTGTCAATCCCGCCGACTTTCCGGATGGAGGATTTGAGGCATGGTCTGTGGTGCTTGGCGGCTGGTGTGTTCTGTTCTGCACTTTCGGCCTGATAAACTGCATCGGGTTGTTCATGGAATACTATTCCACAGGCCCGCTCCAGACATACAGCGCCAGCACCATTAGCTGGATCACCAGTGTGCAAGTCTGGTGTATGACATTTTTCGGATGCATTGTAAGTTTGCGACAGCTCTCGAACCTTTTCCACACTTCGAAGACTAACCAGTTATTACTAGTTCGGAAGGGTGTATGATTCATACGGGCCGCGTTGGCTGCTTCTCGGTGGCACCTTTACATACGTATTAGGGCTCATGATGACCTCGCTCGCATCGAAATATTACCAGTTCTTCCTCGCCCAGGCCGTGTTGTCAGCTATCGGTTCGAATGCCGTCTTCAATGCCGCCATGTCCTCGGTGGTATCCTGGTTTTTCCGTCGCAGGTCGACAGCCTTCGGTATAATGGTGTCTGGATCGTCCCTCGGTGGAGTTATCCTCCCCATCATGTGGACCCAGCTGCTACCAAAGGTTGGATTTCCTTGGACCATTCGTATCATTGGCTTCATGTTCCTGGGGCTTTTGTCGATTGGATGTCTTACTGTGAAGTCGCGCCTGCCGCCACGACCTAGGCCCCTCATCCTCAAGGATTACTTCGTCTCTCTGAAGGAGCCGGCTATGTTCACGACAATTGCGGCTAGCTTCCTTTTCATGTGGGGAATGTTCTTGCCGTTCAACTACGTTATCCTCCAGGCCCAAAAGCAGGGCATGGATCCTGAGTTGGTGACTTATCTTCTCCCGATCCTCAATGCCGTTTCTATTGCTGGCCGTATCATTCCGGGAATCATCGCGGATAGGCTGGGGCGCTACAATGTGATGATTCTCATCACCTTCCTCTCCGCTCTTATTACCCTAGCTATCTGGATTCCGGGGGGGGAGACTTCGAGCACGGCGGCAGTCGTCGTTTACGCGGCATTGTTCGGCTTCACGAGCGGTGGATTCATTAGCCTAGGTCCCACTCTGATTGCGCAGATTAGCGATATCAGGCAGATTGGCGTCAGGACGGGGACTGCGTTCGCCATTCAAAGTTTCGGCGCCTTGACAGGAAGCCCGATTGCCGGGGCTATCGTTAGCGCCCAGGGCGGAAATTATCTGGGATTACAGATATTTTGTGGTGTAACGATGGCAGCGAGCTGTGTCATATTCCTCGTGGCGAGATGGGTGCAGGTGGGCCTCAAGGTGCAGAAGATTTGAGAGGCTATGGCGATTGGGAAATGATTCGAAGGACGAGAAGGAAAAGAGGGGAGGGTATAAAACTTTTGCATTGAAGGGCGAAGTCTTGCACGTGGCGGTTATTGTTCATTTACTTGGCGTTTGGGGGCTGATAGAAGATAGACCCGTCCCTGAGACCGAGATATTGTAAAAGACAAAACATATGTCAGGTTATGTACTAGCACATGAATGTATATACATCTTTACATGCTGGTTTTTGCTTGGTATGCCAAGACCATTGGGGGCAAGAATCCCTTTTCCAGCTGGTCATTGGCTTATTATACGAGTGGGGTCTGGAGCGCGGGCTTGCGCCGAAGTGATTTGATCGCCGTTAATGGGTGCCACCGGAATAAATGGCCAGCGTTCTGCATATAACTTCGGCTGCATGTGGGACCAGGTCCGTCTCACCGTGACCCACAGCCTGAGGTATGATGTCCAGTTGGCATTAACATTGGATGGATCGATGAACACGTTTAGGCTACAAGATTCCATCTGATAGTTGGAGGAAGGGTGGATCCCGTACCTGGTTGGCCTCGAGGGTAATCATGTACAAGCAGGTACAACCTGCGCAAGTTATGCAAGTAGGGAACTCTGGGACAATGCCTGCTTCCTTCCCGGGAACATTACCTACAATCGTTACTGCCCTTTCCCGATAGAGCTTATGTTGCACCACAAGCTACTGTCCAAGAAGAAAAAAAATTGGTGGGTAGGGATGCCAATATCACAGATTTGATTTCTTGGACAATAAAAAAAAGATTGTGCTCCCCATTAACAGAATGGGAAAGGCAAAATAAATACATCTTTATACCACTACGTTGTCGTCTTACGCCACTCTCCAACGTCTCCTCTTTTAAGCCTAACCAGCAAGTTAACTCCTTTTCGCCGCTCCTTTGTTTTTACTTTGCTATCGCAAACTTAATGAATTGTTAATCCATATTGTCAATGTGAAGCTAGTATACAAAACTACATATAGTACGATTTACGGAAAATAATGCCAGCTGCAGGCGTTAAATATCACGATACAGAGGCTTATTTTCCCGAGTCCCAGTAAGTGCTAAACCAAGGCGCTTGAGTGTCTGATGGTGATAGTAAAACCTAGGGATGAATCTCAGTGGGTTCCTTGATCTTGCTCCGAAAATAGTATTGTTAATTGAGAAGGGGAGCTTGATCATGATTCATCCTGCAGGCAGAGATCTTTTTATTCCTTTTATTCCAAGGGCAAAGCACCTGTTCCTCAAAGGTTCACTCCACAACAACGCCGAAATGAAAGTCTGCTCGCATAGCCCCTTCCTGCGAATATACATTGACCATATTATCACCTCACATGTTGAATCCTGTCCGGTACCTCGAGTTGCGATCTCCCAACATGGCACATCCCATACACGGGTGCTGACGCTGCCACCCCCAGAACCTTTCTTTCGTTTTCGCACATGGATATCACCAAGATGGAGGATAACCACAGTTCAGATCATGAAATGTCAGAGATATCCCCCAGTAGGATGGCTATTATTGCGATGGGTACTGTTTCCTGCTTCGTGTCATTGATATTCGTAGCGGCACGGCTGTGAATTCGAGCAAACCTCTGGGTGCTGGGAGCGGAGGACTGGACACTGGTTGCATCTCAAGTAAGTTTCTTTTCTACACCAGCTATACATCTTGATCCAGAGAAATTGCTCCTTTGTGCTTCTCAAGTGCGTGATGCTGATGATACTTGTAGGTGGCAGCAATAGTGACATCAGCTATCTTATCGGCTGGTGCGTTCACCCTTCATTAGAAATAAGATAATATGGGAAATCCAACCTTAGTCTTATGGTAGAAACTGGGGTGGGACTTGGGCACCATGGGTCGGAATTCACCGTTAAGTAAGCAATCTGGTATGCCCTGATGAGTGAGATCTTATTTACCTTTCAAGATGTGAATTTCGGCATCCTTCTGAGGGTTCCTACATAGCTAATAACTGCTATGGATATCACCTTCGAGACCAGTACGAGAACCTTAGCTAGCTCTTCTGGAGCACCGCTATGTTCCTGGTTAAGCTGTCAGTTCGTCTACTATATATACAACTTTTCGGCGTGCAGTACATGTGCAATCTCACGTACTGTGTGTTGACCTTTACGGCGGCGGCGTACCTCGAGATCATCTCGTTGAAAGCTTTCGGGTATAATCCTATAAACGGCTTCTGGGACATGACCACCTAGACTTACTGCTCTCTTCACATCCTATTTACATTGCTATGTCCGTCCTAAATATGATGACGGACGTCTTGATTGTTCTGCTTCCCATGCCGGCTACCAGCAAGCTACAAATCCCGAGGGCCTAAAAATGGGATTGTACTTTTGACATTTCTCATGGACGTCCTCATCTACATCAGCAACCTTCCGCCGCCTGCGAATTGACGGAAAGGAATATATCCCGCATCCTTGCCCTCCGGCCAGCTTTGTCTTCCTCTAGACCTATGGGTATTCGGGAACATGGCTGTGATCTTCTAGTTTATAATAGAAACCATCCTCTGTGCGCCGACCGCTCAAGTTCGAAACAAGACGGCTGAGCTTCAGCGTCATTTCAAACATGAAAATCCGGGGCTGGGTACAGGACCAGCTGCGGCGGCAGCCACGATCGCGGGACCACATCCTCGGGTCGCTGACGCCAATACCCCTTCTCCTATCGGCAGAACCAACTCCATCTCCACGTGTGAACTCGACTGCCGGTGAATTTTTGTGTGTCCGGACCGGATATTATTCATCACTGGCCCCTGTATGGTAAATTCCCGTTCCGACCATTGCGACACAGCCTTTACAAGCGCATCCATCCTTTCCCCACCGCCAAACGAGACCGTAGCACTCCTCTTTATCCCAAACCGGCGGCCGTCAGCAGAACAAACATCGGAGAGAGACTGGCCCAGCTCGCAGTGAAAGCCAGGACTTCAGCGTCATCGCCACAGTAGCGAATATAGCCTCCAACGTCCTATCCCAACGCTACCAAAGCGCTACAGACATCTTCGAGCCAGTTAGAATCACATCGGACACCCCTACCAAAACCTGCAGATACAGAGGAACACGAAGCCCATCATAAACTCATGGACTGGATACCTGGGGAGACCATGGGAGGAATGGCCAATCGGAGCCCTAGAGACCAAGACGAGTTGGTAGCTATGGACGCGTATATTAACTTTCCCGAGACTAGCGATACGATGGATCTGGATTGTAGAGAACATGGTGCTGAAGCAAACGCGGGGACAGAACCTAGGCCCCCGTCTGCTTCCATGTCATTTCCTACAGCCGCCACTCCAGCGTTGGCGTCGATCCCGGCAGAGGTTCAGTCGCAACCGCTAACACCTGTGGGAATGGCCAGAATAGCTCTACCATCGGCGGCAGGGGTCGTGCAGTCGCAGATGGATGGAACCATGATGGAACCGGGCCCGATAAAACTTAGTGCCGAGAATCCTACACTTGTTCCGAGTACGTTCGTATCGTCTTCGTCGTCGTCACTACCGATATCGACAGGAGAGGCGAAACCCACGCAGTCGTCTCCACCAAGTTCGCAACAGCTGCATCAGAGGCAAGGGCAGCAACAAGCAGTTATTGGCATGAATGGAGGCCGTCACATTGGCCAAGACGCTCCCCCAGCCGAGGACAGAGTCTGGGCGACACTACGGGACGGCTCATCGGTGTTGACATCAAATCCCCTGCTGGTTCGAGAAGAGAAAAAGCGGCAACAACTCCAAGAAGAGCAGAGAAGAGCCAACATCAGCCGTAAAATGAGTGGTAGTGATATTAATCATCCTGTCGGATGTCTGTTAACAGATCACCGGCGCTCGACAAAGACAAATCCAAACCACCCCCCGACACTCACAACAAACCCAGCTTTTCTCCAAGGACCTGGGATTGCTCCTAACATAGCTTCTAGACACCCCATGGCGCAGCAACAGCAGATGCAGCAAGCGTCGTATAGGATCGGACAGCAGCCTCTCCCACCACAACCAAATATACCACTACACCAACAGCAGGAGCAGCACAATCACCACCATCGATCTCTGTCAGGACAGTACCCACTGCCTCAGCCAAACCAACAAATACCCATGAGGCCAGCACTACACCACCCGTCGCAGCTGCAAGAGCAGCACAAAAGAACTCCCCTACCACCGGGACAATTTCCATTACCCCATCCACCAAAACATCCTCCGCAGCTGCCTCTGCAAAATCAACAGCAGCAGCAGCAGCAGCAGCAGCAGCAGCAATTTAACGCCGCCCCCCCCAGCACTTTCCGTGTGCATCCTGGATACGCCGCCGCAGATAATCCATTCGAGGAGCTCTTCACCGGCCCACAGGGGGAGGCAAGGTTCCAGAAGTTGAAGCACAGGGCACTTGCGATATTGAGGGAGAGGAGGGAGCGTGGGGAGCATGTGGGAGCGATATCCGACGAGGCCATCAAGGAGTACATGCAGCTGCTGCTGAGGGCCCAAGGGATGGGGGGCCCGGAGAAGTGACGGGAAAACGGCAATGGGATAGGACAGTGGTCGCCGGCGACGAGGGGGCGGATGACTTCGCGCGATGAGTGGACATGCAGACGAGACTCCATTTCTGTGATGCAGTGGGATTTAAGGAAGATTAGTCACGGGCTGGGGGGATACGGCGGCGGCTTGGCGAGCCAGTATTTTCTCTTGTCGCCTGGGAATGGATATACACCCTTCTCTTCTCTTCTCTTCTCTTATTATCATACCGCTTTGGCTGGAATCTTGGCCGGACATTGCCAACCGACCCAACCGCGAAGTTTCACTAGCGCAAAACATCTCTCCACTACTACTCCCAGATCGGGACTTGGGGGTATTAACTGGGTCAGCGGGCAACAGTTTGTACTCCGCGAGACAGCAATATGCCATCACCGACATTCAGGGAATGTCTCCCCCCGATATCTGCGACGAAAAAGTGTTTATCAGGCATACGAAGCAGCCCATAACTAACAAGAATGCCTTATCGTTTCTCCTTCTTCGGCTTGGCCGACTCTGCATGGGATGCAGCCTTCCATACAAACAGCCCCCCTAGACCTTGGCACCCTGTTAGTATGCAGGTGTTACATATAAACATATATATATATATATATATATATATATATATAGCGCAGCCTGTAGAACTGCAAAAAGGCAAAGCTTTTAGCTGTAAATAAATCATTCCTCGGACATACTGTTTTTACCTACTGTAGTTACCTAGTCGGTTAGGTAGGCAGGTAGGTAGTTGGCTAGTGTGCCATTCAACGTCACCTCTGCATGCTTATGCTTAGTTATCTAATGCTTCTGTATCTGTCCCCAACCAGAACTTGAAGTCGAGCCTGAACCTGAACTTGTACCTATTCCTGTACCGGATCGTGGCATTTCGTTTCTAGTTCGATATCGGGTACGGATACTGCATTAGGGTGATGATGACGAAGCTTCCGCTGCGAGCCCGAACGCTGGAAATAGTGATAAAGGCCCTGGTAGAGACTGCACCCAGAAATCCACCTCTAATTTCTAGCACGTAGGTATTCGTGGATATGATATATTAACCTGGGGCCCACTTGGGTAGGCATCAGTGGGAGCAGTTGTGGGAGATAGTCTGCGAGTGGAAACGGAAATACCCACGAAACAAGGCGATACTACCCTGCTCAATTAAACTATACTGCATCGCTATTTTGCAACATCCTGTGTATTTCTCTTGATGCTCATGTTACGCTGTATTCAACCCTCGACAGTCTAGGTAGCGTCTAGTGGCAGGTGTCTCGTCTCATCTAGTGACAGCGTGTCGAATCAAGAACACCCTCACTGTCCAAATGCTCCGTCCGCACGAGAAAAGCAAAGCTGATACATCCCCATGCGCTCTTTCTCGCTGAAGATCCACCCATTCCCTCCCCATGAGAAACGCACCCATGCGGCCCGCGACCCTGATCCTCGCTTCCCTGGTCGGCCCTCCCATCAAGAGGACCCTTACGTGGCTCATTAGTAAGAAATTTCGTTGAACTGGGGACTCCCATCTTGGTGTTTCTTGCCAAAGTGTGCTCAAGAGCGCGAGAACGAGCCGTGTGTCGTCACTGTAATTCAAGTTGGGGTCGTTCGAGTTGCAATTGCGATGGGTAAAAAGTATATAGTATCTCAGCAGCCTGACAAATCGTTCCAAGCCGCTGCGGTCACGTTGCTCCAGCTGCATCTCCTAGTCATGATTGTGCTCAGGCTGTTGAGATCGCTGTCGCCGTTGAATTTGCCGTGGCTGATTAAGTTGGAAAGCCAGTCCCTGAAAACCTTGTCCTTGAACACCCTGGGCCTGACGGAGCTGGGAATAAGGCAGCGTGTTCTGGAAAACTAGGGGCCGAATACCCTGGGACTGAGAACCATGAGCTTGAGCGTTCGCTATTAAAGTATCCAGATGTCGAATTCTCGAGTGTTCAATGCCTCCAATGAGCTGATCCCAGGGACGGGCAGGGGAGAGTTGAGCACCATTAACTGGTCTCTGAACACCACTGGCGGCTAGTCGTCCGCGCCTGAGTGAGAGCCCAAGTTCGACCCCCCGCGGTTCAATACTGGGGGGAACTTGACCAGCGGGGTTCCGGTTCAGCATGGATTTGCAAAACTCCTTGTTCAGGTTGGCTCGGCACTTAGGGCATTGGTATTGGAAAGGTCTCCTGCCGGAAGGCTTGGGGCGAGGGGTGTTCAGCCATGCTTTGATGTCCGCCTTGCAGAAGAAGTGTTTCCCTGGACAAGGAGTTGTGATGCCTTCGCTGAGGTTGATGGACTCGTAGCAGATGGGACATTCAAATTTATTGCTGTTGTCAGTGGCTTGGGAGTCTTCGTTGTTGTCCTTGTCCGAGTTTGGGGGCGAGGTCTCCTGCTTCTTGGATCCGGTTGCGCCGTTGGAATACATGGTGATAGGGCTGATTAGGTACGGTAGACTTCGTGGAGTGATATAAGTGAGTATCGAGGGGGGAATATTGTGAGAGGGAAATCAAGGGAATTCTTTGCTGGATGCCCAGGAGGGGTCTTTGCTGGGGAAAAGGAATGCTGGGTGTTCTGAAAGAAGTATATTTTGCGAAGGAGGCTCTTCCAGGATTTGAGGAATGAAGGCGCGAGCCCAAGCCGTGAGGGGATATATATTTATGATTTGATATAGGCGGACAAAGGCATATGTTCGGCGGGATGAAGCAGGGAAAAAGTAAAGCTGGAACGGAAAAAAAGGGATGACACCTTAGCCCGACCGACTCAGTTCGTGTTGATCTAGACCGAGAGGTGACTCCTGCTTTTTAAGCTGTGGGAACGGAAGGAAGGAACACGCAATATGCTGAATTCCTGAAACGAATGTGCCCACAGATAGAGAAAGAGGAACGTTTGTTCATAGAACTAGAAGGAGAGCAGGTGCACCCGCTGGAACGGAGTCTAATTAGTTGCCGGAATCGTTCATTGCGGTAACCTCTCCTTGGAACGCTGCTGGCGTGCCTTCCTCGACGAAGGCAACCTAGGTCGAAGGATATCGCAGGCGACTGGTAGGACACCATAGCGGACTTTCCGCGATGTCAATATTGTGAGAAATAAGAAGTCGCGATGTTGAACATCCTTCTGAATTGTCCATCATAAAAGCTCTTTATTATTAATCCAGAAGAATAATTCACACATTCACTGCCTAGAAACAATAGAGGCCCTTCTAGCCAGACGGCTATGCCCACCCCATTTAATATCTACCTATAGAAGTTAAGCCAATGCCAGTCATACCAGCTTGCACCATACCATCCCTGCGTCCTTCCTCAACACGATCTTACAAGCAATGAAGGGTCATGCATCTGCGGAAATTGATTTATGAAAACGGGGGTACCTAGAATCAAAGCAACCTCAGATAATATCCTCATCAGCATGCTCTATGCCTATGCTCAAATATGAAGAAATAAGGAAGAAGAAGAACAAAAGGAGGAAGAAGAAGCAAAGGAACGGAAGTGTAGGGACATGAGGAGGGAAGAGGTTGTTAAATCTTGGTGGGGAGTGACCATGTTTGGCGGTGGGAAACTACAGTAAACATCAGTAAATATGGGCAAGCTTTGGGGAATTGCCAGAGCCGACCTGTCAAGGCATGGAAAGAACAGATGAAAAACGTTGGAAACTTTATTTGAACTGTGAGTGCAGTAATGCCCTGCGAAGCAAGAACCTAAGGGCACGCAAACCTTCAAGTTCCGAGCTGAGTCAACATCGATAGCAAGCCCGCATCGCTAGCGCCGTGCAACCAAGATGTCGCAGATTGATTGTGCAATGGCGCCATCGTACTGGCCCCAATAGTAAACCCACGTGACATGGTGTGCTTCCTTCTCTTGATACTCACGACGTATGAAAAGAGAGAGAGAGAGAGAGTGACGTAGGTAGGGGGGTTGGGCACATCTGCCGGGGCAGCTGGGCCGACTTTCTTCTCGGAATGAGACCCTGAATCTCTTTGTGTGTACTACACATACATGCACACTGCGACACATTTGGATTCTTCTCCTGATCTGACGATCTGCCCCCCTTTAGGACCCTAGATTCTTGTAGATTTCAGTCTCAAATACCCGGCCCGAAGTGATTCCTAGCTAATATATCACCAAAGCAGACCAAGAACACCTCTGCCACGTCGTAGCTGAAAATCAAAAAAGTCTGGAACGCTGAAGGAAGGAAAGTGCCAAGCCAGCTCGGAACATTCGATCCACAAACAGAAAACCAGACAACCCCGAACATACCCACATGACAAAATGACAACTCTGGTCTCATTCCCCCAGTTCTCCGAGCTGCCACGGGAGCTTCGGGACATGATCTGGAACTACGCCTTGCATCCAGATCCAGACTTCAGCGGCACCGTACGGACGGCATACCATATAAGGCTTCGGTCTAGCCCCCCTTGCGCCACCACACATCTAACCTCACCACTCGAGGCTGGCAATGGGAGGAACCCAATGCTCTCGTACACTTACATGATTTGCCCCTCTCCACCCCTGACATGGACAACCCAGGCGTCAAGAAACCTTGTGTTCACATGTCACGAGTCTCGTCAATTAGTAGTCAGGGAGCTGCCGGACGTGGTACGTTTTCCTGCGCCTCATTCCTATACAGGCACAAGAGGCAGAAATAATGATGTCCAACCATTATCCTCATCGACATCGCCACCAAGCCCAGGCCCATCCTTCCGCTTCAACCACCAGCACGATGAACTTGTCCTCATAGTCCCCGACTCGGAGGCCCTCTACGAATTCCGCGCCACGACCCTCCATCGCTTTCCTTCTTCTCCTTCACAGCGCTCCCAGTACCTTAATCAAATGGGACTTCCCTTTGTCCCCACACCGTTCTCTTTCTCCTCTGGATTTAGATCTAGATCTTCATCGTCCTCCTCATCTCCGTCCTCCCCTTCTTCTTCTTCCTCCCGAAAAACAACACAATCACAAACAATCCCTCGAATAGGCGTCCTCTACGAAACCACCTTAATCTCTGTCATCGGCAACCAGCTGCACATCCCGCCGAAACTGCAATCGCTAATCCACCACGACATGTCTATCCCAAATTCAACACCCAGCCCCCCCAATCCCAACCAAATTCACAGCAACTACACCACTACCCATCGTTCTGCATACAATCCCTACCATAGCCATAGCCACAACCACAACCGAAATGTGCCCTCCCCCACTGCACCCGAATCGCGACAACCAAGGCCAATAACCACCCTCCCGGTCCACTGGCGACAGCTCTCCTTACGCTCCTGCCGGGAAAACTGCGAGAAACGAAGGGAAATCGAGCTGTTTGAAGAGGCTCTCGAGAAGTGGTGTGCCTTCTGGATGATCGCGCTGCAGGGTGCCATGGAGGATTACGATTTGAATCTAGGGCAGGATTTCGTTGGCTTGGGTGGGGATAAGGAAAATGGAGACGATTATGAAGAGGACCTGTATGAGGACGGCTATGATTATGGTCACAGAGAGTTGAGATCGATGCTTCGGTTCCAATGTCCTGGGTGTGGAGAGGTGGGGTGGGCCGAGAGGTTTACTGGGGAGGCAGTTGCGGTTGGGGCTTGAATTTTCTACTAGTCCCCGCCGTGGAAGTTTGTTGACCACTCAGTGGAGGAACTGGCGTGGCAGACGCTCTTCGGCCATCCAAGGAGTGGGAGGAATAGGGAGACTGTGAGACGGAAGCACAAGAGTTGAGCATTACAAGGCTTGTACAATAGGGGCCCCACGGATTTTTATACAAGCCTAAGCACTACAGTCTCTGTATTATATGAAAACTGGCATATAAAATACGAAGCTCATGAGTAGCACTGGAGGGGTTTCGATCCCGTCATTTCTAGCATGCCGTTCGTTCCCAGGCTCTTATTTTTCTTGTTATTTTACGATTAACGATATAATACACGGCACCCTTAGGGCAACAACAGGCGGCAAACATACATAGCGAAGAAATTTCCGCAGATTAAGATTCCATTGCTTATATATTATAACACTATTATTAACTGTCTCATCATTGTTTGCTACTATCATATTTTCAAACCCGACGTCTGGCGTAATAATTATTTGTCGCTCTGTAAGATTGTCTCAACCTAGCAAAATCATGATGGGTCTAAGGATACCATGAACAAGAACAACTTGATAATATGACTCTTTCTCGCCTTGTTTTCTGCTCAGACTTTCCTTCTTACAGACATGTAGGTAGGTAGGTAGGTAGGTAGGTAGGTAGGTAGGTAGGTAGGTAGGTAGGTAGGTAGGTAGGTGGGTATTTGGTACCAAGAACAGTCTAACTTGAAGGGGATGTACTAAGAAGCAGGCGAAAACAGATTCAAAATGGTGCCCCTGTTACCACAACTTGCTGCACGACGCGCAGGGAGATTTTGAAAGTTGGCACAATCGCGGATGGGCCTGCGGCATGAAGGTTGATCCAGTTCAGCAGTCCGCGTCTGTGGGGAGGGAGGTGAAGGATACAAGCCAAGCTGGATGGATGGTATGACTTTGAATTAGTCCGAAAATCGTTTGCCTCGTTTCAATATGTCTGTGTCGATGAGAGGAGGAGACGAAAAATGCTGTGCTGTAGGAGTCCAAGAGGTCAAAAGTCCAAGGGTTTCATGAAAATCCTGGAGTGTAAGCGGCATGGGAATGCTACATCGCTAGGCAAACGCTAAGGGAGTTGGATCATTGACAAATTAAAGCAAGCGAGAAAGAGAAAATCATATTTATTTTCTAGCACAAGCTGCCGTACCTTGGGGTGGCACGTTACGCAAGGGTCCAATCAAATGTTCAAAAGGACGGTGGAAGGTCGTACGTGGACTTAGCCCACAGTGTTCCACATGATGTCTTGAACGGTTGGAACACTGGCAGTAGAGTTTACATGGACGGTAACTATCTTTGGTTACATACGAAATACCCTTCGGTTGATCCGACGCCCAAGGGAGTCAACATTCGGAAGACAGAGCATATCCATTCCCTTGACAACACCATGGCATTCATAGTATAGTAATACCGAAACAAAGGTGATCCGTTGATCAATCCATCCTGGCCGGAAACTCAATTACATCATATTGCTACTAGGGCACAGGCTAGTGGTTCGGATGTGAAGGTATCCAAGTTGAATAGCGGAAACCAAACACTAGACAAGAAGCCGGTCAGTATGTGTTTGCTGGAAATAAAAAGGCCTCACCTGTGAGCCAAGAATATCCACTTGTAACGTCAGTTGAAGCCCTCCAACCCTATAGCCATGACAACATTGGTGGTAAACTCCCCGTCCTACCGTCACCATCTAAAGCCCACTCCTTGTAAAATATGTGTCGTATCAAAGATCAAAGCGTGGTCAGGAAAGGTCGTTTCAGAGTCCACATGTTCATCACCAAGCAGGATTAGGGAGGGGAAAGAAAAGATCCCCTCGCGACAAAAATAAGAATACAAGACACGTTTTCATGCGCCGCATATACAGCCCATTCCCTGGTGCTATTGCGGAAGTGCACATCCTGATATGGCATCCCATATCATGCAATAAAATAGTGCATAAGAGCACATGAAACCAATGACCATGGCCCTTTCTGTCTGCATCGTGACCCCCATGTTGATATGTTGAGCAAAGTATCGTATCGTACTGCAGCAAACGCCAACCGAGGGCGTCGTGCCACCGGATCCTTTTGCGCCTAACGTCGGCAAACCACGTAATAGAAATCGCAAATGGTGCTAAGTAATAAATCTGACGCCGTGGGAGCTAGTCTAGCTCCTAGCATTGGTGGGATACTTCGAAACTGGAGGCAAATTTCCTTAGTAGCAATGCCATCCACGTTTTGATCAACCCCTCGCTAGTAAACGGAAAAGATGGAAAGAGTCTTCAAATCAGCAAAAGAGAATCAAGGGGTGTGAGCTTGAAAAGAAGTTCGGGGTACTTTTTCAGCTCGATGCTACTCCAATCATCATCACTTGGAATACATTACTCAAAACAAGTGTGAAGACTACGGAGACCGCTAGTGAGGGTCTTTCCAGTCATTAAAGTCTCGCGGTGACTTAACCTGAGAGTCATCAGGTGGGTAAGTGTCGTGGGAATGCAGAGTAGGAATCATCCTGTTATATGTTCCACGTGTTGTGGAGACCCGAATGTGGCGGTGCGGGATAATTATTCGGAGGAGAGCGACCCACGTTTATAGTTGCGCTGTCTGAGTACTGGGCATGATGGCCTGCCGAAGAATTGTGGTTGTTTCGAGCAGCAAGTAGCCGTTGAGGCTGGTGGGAGGCTAGTGTCCGCGAAGGGGCAGAATAGTTCTTACCAATATCATAGGCCTGCAGCTTTCTTTTACGAGCAATAAGACGAGCCGCAACTATCGGAGTCTGAGGATCATACTCGTCGAATATAGGATCATGTCGGTCGTATTCACCCGCTCCATTAGGATAAGAGTAGGTTCTTAATCGAACCTTGTCCGCTGCTGCTAGTTCTTTATCGAGAACAACCGCTGCGCAAACGTGCTTGAAACAAGCCTCGAACTCGGGGTTTTTGTCGAAAGGGTCTTGGTCGTGGCAATGCATAAGACTTGTAGTAAAACCATTTGCCTCAAGTGCAGCAGTGACATTGAATATGGACCCACTGGCGATAGCTGGATCGGTGACGATTATTTGGACGTTCGAATTGGGCCTAGAGTCTGGCCACTGTTGGCGAAAATCAGGTCCGCGATCCCGATACGTCCTTAAATCAGGATACCTCTGTGGGGAGCGGGATCGAGACATTCTGTGTTGTTGGCGGGGATATCGACTAGTGTTGTGCTGTGGCGGGGAAGGGGATGCATGCCCGTGACTCAGACCTCGCTGCCCACGGTGAGATGCATGATCGCTACCGTGATTGGCATTCTGCCCCTCATGATTGCTTTGGTAAGTTGCCGACCTTTGATCTTCATTTCGCCTGTTGTTCTCTCGTGGTAGATTCCCCTTTGGATCGCACATTTGAATTTCTGGACACGCTGTTGTTAGCTAGGAACATCTTTCGGGGTATTTCAGCAAGCAATGGTCTTAGGTTCTCAAACGTACTCACGACTCGGCCATCCAGTTCGATAGTCTCATGGCGTTTATGATTAAGAGCTTCTCGGGCTTGTTCGATATTTTCGAATTGAACGAATGCATATGGTTGGCTTGGGGCAGCAGGCCGTATCTCCGCAATTTGGCCGTAGCAGCAAAAGATTCCAAAGATCTCCCGCTTCGTAACGCAGCGGTTGACATCTTCTAAAATTTTATGTAAGTGTGCTTGACCAAACAGAGGATATGAGTAGCCGAATGCAACTTACTAATGATGAGACGAGTATAGTCTGGAAACTTGCCAAGCTTGTGCTGTTGTCTATAGTGGTTCTCGCGAGCCTCATACTCTTTGTATAGGCGATTCACATCCTCACGAGGGACATCAACAATATTAAGATTGCGAGATACAGCGTCTTGGAAGTACGTGGGGTGAGGGAAGAAACTTTGGGCATTAGTAGCAAAGGGACCGTTCACTGATGGGCCCATTGAACGGAAAGGATTGACGTTAGAGAGAACAGAATGTTCAGATGCTGGAGGCCGTGGTGGGAGAGTCGAGGGAGGACCATTTGGCGGCGACTTGACAGATTCGATAAGCTTCTGGATGTCCTGTTGCGCAGGAGCCCCTACGGGCGTTGGCATTTGGACATTCATATTTGAATAACCAACATGTGAAACAGCTAGGGCTCCATGGTCGGCAGGAGGGTTCGCAGGGGAGTATGTGCTCACTGCGGTAATCTTACCGGCAGTAGGAAAGGCTGAGGCCCTTGTGTGGCCATTAACGCCATTGACGCTGTTTCTTGTCGTAGGAGTTGACCTTGTGGAACCATCGTTGCTGTAGAAATCATCGGAAAATTCACACTCGGAGAGAAGATTTCCTGGAGACTGTTGTCCAGCCATAATAAGGGATAGGGTGGATGGAGCTGGAGAAGGAGTAAGCGTATGCTTGACGATGCAGTCATGTCAGATAGCTGTGGTTTTTCAATGAAATGAGCCGGTAGGTGGAAAGTTGCAGGGATGGTTAGAAAACTAAGTGTGGGAGCTGTACACCACCAGACGAAAGCTGTGGCTTTTCAATATGGAGGAAGTCCGAGGAATGATGGAAGTGTGGAGAGAAAGAATGCGTCCAGTGTAGCCTACAGTATTGCGCCCATGCCTGTTTTTACTTGGTGTGCCTGTCCTCCCCACCATTTGTTCGGGGGGGATGGAAAAGGAATCATGAATGGGAGAAAATGACGTGGGGAAAATCAAAGGACTGATATAGGATGGGGAATGGTGGTGTATGGAAGGAAGGTAGAAGAAAAATAAGGACTGACCTACAGTCCGTATGGAGAGAGACTGCGAGACCTGGCTAAGGATGGATGGAGTGGTAAAATGGAGCTCGCAGTCACACCTAGTCAGGTGGGGGTGTTTGAAGGAGAACTGAAAAAAAACCGGAGAAAGCGTGTTCTAAAGAGAAGCCAGCGGACGATCCTGTATGCGACAGAGGCGGCAGCGCAGGAATGCGAGCGGTATTGTTTTATCGCTTCAGGAATGCGCAATGGATGATGGCCACCTTGCCTGTAGTGTATGGGTGGATGTGGCCAACGTCAGAGCTGCCTTGCTAGTTGGCAGTGTGCTGGGACAGGAAGAGATGAGTGAAAAAGGATGTAGAATCCAGAGAGATGAGGGGGAAATGGAAGCGGAAAGACTTGGTAGGAGAAGTAGCAAGTTGTTTGTATTTGGAAAGTTTGGCTTGTGGTTGTAGAATGTTGGAAGAGATGGAATGGTGTATGTATGCATGGCTGCGGTTGAATGCACTATTTGATGGAAGCTTTGTTCCAATCTGCAGGGGCAGCCAGAGCCTCATGCCGAGCTTCGAAGCTTGGCTTGGTGACAAAATGAGTTGCTAGGTGATACTTACCCAACCTGCAAGTGGAGACACACAATTGCTAGCGAGGAGGCGTTGCTCGGTGCTGCTACTTTTGCCGTCTTGTGAAAGCCTAGTGACTGCCGTGGGATCTTATCTGCACATGATATGCGCGATAAGCTCAGCATGTGCAGGCGAAACCGTTGGATGCCCGATTAGCAAAGAATACCTCACCAAGAGCGTTGCTAAATGCCATAGCTCGAAAGGCCTCTTATTTGTCGGGGTTGATATCCATATGCAATTCAACTTGATTTGCGCACCAGCAGGCTGCTCTCATGCATTTCACAGCCCAATATTGCCCCTTTCTCTGAATGGCTTTCTCTGCTGCCTGTTTGGCCAGGCTCCCATGCAGGCCCCCCTCCCAGACCATCTCGAGCTTGCTGCCGGCGCAATCCGCCTCGACCGGGACTTGGCTGTCCAACACACAGATGC
This sequence comes from Zalerion maritima, assembly GCA_022664585.2. Taxonomy (NCBI): domain Eukaryota; kingdom Fungi; phylum Ascomycota; class Sordariomycetes; order Lulworthiales; family Lulworthiaceae; genus Zalerion; species Zalerion maritima. Next base: position 51,742 of record JAKWBI020000302.1, read on the forward strand.
ACGCAGGCCAGGTCCGGGCGACAAGACACAGAGCACCGGATGCCGGGTTCGCGGCCAGCGATTTAGCGCAAGCGAGGAAGTGGATGCAAAATTTCTCAATATCCCAAGTTCCAAAGGGCAAAACAATCTTTTCGCGGTCTAGTGGTCCTGGAGGGCAACATGTCAACAAGTGCGTATGTCCAAAGTAGCACGGCCACCGTCTCGGTACTCACATGTTTTGGCAGGACTGAGAGCAAGGCTACGACGACATGGAGCATCATCCAGCTCGAGCACCTGTGTCCCAAGCTGATGCATACAGGTCTCCGGGAATCCAAATTCTTTGCCCAGCGGTCCAACTCCATGATATTCCACGCCGAAGAGCACAGGTCGAAGACGGCAAATCAAGATGAAAACCCGCGAAAGCTGTATGAAGAGTTGCAAAAAATATACAAGGCATCGGTGCCGGGTGGCCAGTCGGCAGAAAAGGTTGCGAAGTACACAAACTTGTAAGCACTGTCATCAATATGTGTATCCAATATACTGCGTGTGTGGTATCTATATGGCCTGCGAAGCCTTGACCACTCTCATTTTAATTGCCTGTCATTCTGCGTGGACGTTGTTTCCCATGTCAATTCTGAATGCTGACTCGGGTGACTCGAGGATGGATGTTATTGCAGGGCGAAGAAAGCCAGTGAAGATAGGATGAAGGCGAAGAGATTCGCCTCGGCAAAGAAAAAGAGCAGAAAAGGCGAATTTGCAAACTGAAATCAGAGTCGACGTAGTCTCTCATCAAGTAGTACTGTATATATGAGGGAGCCTTAGTTGGACTGAAAGGGTCATAGCCTTATCTTATCGCGCCCCACACCAGGACAAGCAAGCACAGCAATCTACATGTACCACGAAGGGACCCAAAGGCCCTGGCTGCCTGAGAGCTGAAAATCTGCAACTTGCACACAGAAGGTGTTCAAAGCGAAGGGCTAGAGAGAAGTCCGGGCGCATTGACCATTGCTTATTATTTTTCTTCGCCCGGACGGGACCGTTTCAAAGCTGTGCATGTGTACTTCGTACCTTCCTCTCGAGAATGGATGCTCTTGAATGACTTCTGCGCATTTCTCCTTCCTTTCACATACATACAGTACTGCTGCCCTTCAGTTTGCTCCTCCCAATTCCCTCTCAACCCCCTAGCATTGGAATAAATTGGTCATGGCTTCCTCCTAATTTCTCTACAATCGCCAGCAGCACTTTTTACCTTACTTATATTTGTCGGTGCTAGGTGAGGTGATCGCTATCGCTGAGACTTGCCTTCTTTGCCCCTCGTTGGCTCCACCTCAGCTTTTGTGCCCGACTCGACTCGGAAATCAGCGCACCCACATCGCTTGCGGCTGGTCAACTCGAGAGATCAATCCCCTGCGCCCTCACCGCCCGAAAGCCACAACACCCACTTTAAAGTCTTCAAATCTTTGCTCCATTTAACATTGATAGCAAATCAAAGATTTGTTCCCAAGTCCGCTCCCGCCCCCCGAACGGCGTCCCGCCTCCGCTCCCGTTCAACCCAGGACAATAATGGCAAGCCAGCAGCAGACCGACGGCGCTGGTCGACCTTCAATCCAGCCGTGTCGATACAAAGTCGGGAAGACCCTCGGTGCCGGCTCGTATAGCGTAGTTAAGGAGTGCGTCCACATCGATACCGGCCGCTACTATGCCGCAAAAGTTATCAACAAGCGTCTCATGGCCGGCCGCGAACACATGGTGAGCACTTCTCCTCCCTCTTTCTCCTTCTCCGCACCGATACCAGACAGTCAAGTGCCAACCCAATAAACCACCACTACTCTAGGTCCGAAATGAAATCGCTGTCCTCAAGAAGGTCTCCATGGGGCACCAAAACATCCTCACCCTTGCCGATTACTTCGAGACCATGAACAACCTCTATCTGGTCACTGACCTTGCGCTAGGAGGAGAACTTTTCGACCGCATTTGTCGCAAGGGGTCGTACTACGAGTCGGATGCCGCCGATCTAATCCGCTGCACCCTCTCCGCTGTCGCCTACCTCCATGACCATGGCATTGTTCACCGCGACCTCAAGCCAGAGAACTTGCTCTTTCGAACCCCCGAAGACAACTCGGACCTCTTGATTGCCGACTTTGGTCTCTCTCGTATTATGGATGAAGAGCAGTTCCACGTGCTCACCACCACTTGTGGTACCCCTGGTTATATGGCCCCCGAGATCTTCAAGAAGACTGGCCATGGCAAGCCTGTCGATGTCTGGGCCCTTGGTGTCATCACCTACTTCCTTTTGTGCGGTTATACCCCTTTCGATCGCGACAACGACGTCGAAGAGATGCAGGCCATCCTCAATGCCGACTACGAGTTTAAGCCCGAGGAGTATTGGCGCGGCGTGAGTGATGATGCCAAGGCTTTCGTCCGAGCTTGTCTTACCGTCGATCCCAAAAAGCGCATGACGGCCCACGAAGCACTGCAGCACCCTTTCGTCGTCCGCTACGAGACTCCTGTCGAGGATCAGCGTGATCTTGGGCCCGTCTTCCGCAAGAACTTCAACGCTCGTCGCACCCTCCACGCTGCTATCGACACCGTCCGGGCCATCAACAAGCTTCGGGAGGGCCAGGGTGGTTTTATGGATGGCGCCAAGAGCAGAGACCCTCAAAAGTATCGCACTCCTGCTAACCAAGGTCGCGCCTATGATGCTACATTGACGATGAAAGATTCCGGATATGGAACACTGCCAGAAACTGATAACGGCGGTGATGTGAAGATGGGAGATGCTCCTGCTGCCCCGCCTCCAACCCAACCATTCGCCACATCCTCGGCATGGGGTAACGTGCCGGCATCTTTGCAGCCAGGAAACAATGCAAACAGAGTAGTAGAGACGTCGAAGGGCCTCTGGAACCCTGGTGAGAATTCTCGCAGGTAGACCCTGGGTGGTGTCACTGGGGATAGACGATATCTCTATGTAATGCCGTCCACTATTCACCGTTTGACTAGCTCCCTCCGCGCATCGCCCGGGTGTCTCGAGGGTAGGCGGCCCGTGCGGGGGATGCTTGGAGAGATATTTTGGACCCCAACACTTTTTTGATGGAAGAAGAGGACTCCATATTTGTGCGATACCCCCCTCGTTCTGATTTCGCTATGTTATAGGTGTGGTTGGTGCTATTGAAAGGAGACTAGCCAACGATATATATGCCCACTGTCGCTGAGATCGGGTTAGAGGTCCCGCTTGCGATAGGTTGGGGAAGGGCTCGCAGATTTTTGCTATAAAATCATTATGTATATACCCCACGGTTGCTAAAGGAACAAGGGGAACAGAGGGATAAAGTTGAAGAACTGAAGGATAAATATTTTTCTTCTTCTGTTTGGTCTGACCATTGCTTTGTCTCTTTCAACTCGTTTGTTTGGTTTTCTTTAATCTGCACAATGGGAAATTTGGCACGCATGTGCTTTGATTCGAAAACTTCAAACTGGTTGCTTTGTTTCCAAATAATTAATTAGAATCGTTACTAACTTTGGTGGATATAGTAATAAGGGAGTAAATAAATATATTTATTATCTAAGCACCCATGTAGACGAATGATGGTGGTTTATGAAGTTAACTGATATCTATTTATGGATATTAGCAGACCGTATCGGGATGAGGTGGGCAATACTAGATTCGGAACGGCCCGGAGCGTCTGCTAACAACAGCCTTTGTATACTTAAGCCATAAAACCCAAAATGAAAACATATAGCTAAAACATAAATAAATAGCCAGAGGGATAAGTAAATTGTGAAAGAGTAAGATGACAATAACTATCACATATTATAAAATAGAAATAGAAGCACTATCATACCGGTCCCATACGTCCCATAATGCTATTTGCCGGTACTGCTGGCCCTTTTGATCTGCCCGGGAGCACGGACCTTCCCCGGACTCACGGCATGCTTGCCCTATGCCATGTCCAACACTGCTATAAAAAGTCAAATGTTGAGAGTACACGAAGCACCCCCCCCCCCCCCCCGAGGTTCACATGAAATATGTTAATCCCCGGGGTGGCCATGGAAGAGCAGCATAATATATATATACTCTACTTGGGGGGGGGGGGGGGGGGGGGGGGGGGGGGGGGGGGGGGGGGGGGGGGGGGGGGGGGGGGGGGGGGGGGGGG
>JAKWBI020000303.1:0-55801 GCA_022664585.2 Zalerion maritima
GGTTTTATTTTATCCGCCATACGCTTATATATAATAAAAATATTAATAATATTAGTATTATTAAGGGGAAATGCCTTCTGGGCTCCGCCAACGCCTAGGATTTCGTTAATAATAAAGTTTCGTATCCTTCTTTTATTATTTTATAATTCCCGATTATTACCCTTATAATATTTTCCTAGGAAAATATTTAATTTTTTCTTGGCAATTTTTCTCTTATAATTAGGGTTCCGTGGGTAATTATAAGGCTTTTTACGCCCCTGCCCTTTTAATTAATAAAGGGCAACCTTTATATTTAATTCTCCGGTTTAGATTTTTTTATTTAAAAGGTTTTTCCCTTTTTATGGCCTATTAATATACCACTCCATAGGTATATTTTCCTTAAACTTTTTTATAAGGCGCTTAATTTCTTTTATAAAAAATTAGGCTATTATTTTTTTATTATTCGAATTTAAAATTTCTATTATATAGGCAGGGATTTCGATTTTACCAGTACGGGGTTTCCCTAATTTTATATTGGCCTTTTTTTTTTTATTGGTCAAATTATAGGGGTTTTTTATATTTTCCTGGAAATTTTTATTCTTTAGGGATAAATATTGCGGAGTATTTTTCCACGTTTTTTTTTTAAGATTAGGTTTATAATAATAATAATATAATTATTCCTTTTTATTTCGAGCTCCCCGATTAATATATTGCGCTTTTTATTATAACGTTATTTTTACCCCGTTATTATAATAAAAAGCATTCCTAATATTATTTTTGGCGCCCCTTTTTAATTTTCTTTTGGTACGAAGAAGTTTTATATAATACGTTTAGGTTTTAAAGAAACGTGCACCTATTACCGTATAACCAAGGCTAAATTGGTTTTTTGGCCATTATAACCGGAAAACGTAATTTACGCCTGGTAAGCCTTAAAGCCGTGTTTTTAGGCATAGGTTTATTTTAAAATATTGGCTTCCGCGCTTATATTTACGATAGCCCTGGCCAGCCTATTTTTTGGCCCTCCTATGTATATTAATAAGTACGGGCTTGGGTAGAGGAAAAAGGGGATTATTAAGGGGATTAATACCAATAGGTTAGGAATATTAATTAAATAAAAAATTGCCTTTTTTTTTTTTAATATTGCCGCTTTTAGGCCTTTTAATAGGCTTATAAATAGGACCCTAAAGTTTATACGCTTATATTATTAATATGGTTAAATGCGTATAAGGTTTATAAACTTTAATTTTTCCGGGGGTATATTATTAATAAAGTGTGTTTTTATTTTAATTATTTGGTGGATATTAGGCCTGTTTAGGATTATTTATTAATATCCCTTTGGTTTTTTACCTTTATAAATAATTTTATTAATAATTTCCTTTACCCTTATTTTATTTACCAATTTTTCCTATAAAATTATTTTTATAAATTGCGATATTTATAATACCTCCGTAATTATTAACCCGTAAGGCCTTTCTATAATTTTTACGAGTTATTTTTCCATTATTTTTTAAAAGATTAGGTCCGTAAATTTTAAGGGGTTTTTACGCTTATTACCTAAGGGCGCTTTTTTTTCCTTTTATATACTGCGTTTTATTTTCTCCTTTATCGCGCCTAATATTTTTTCGTGGCCAGGATCCTTTTTTTTTCCTTTGGCGCTTTTTTTTTCCCCAACCGCTTTAACCTTATTTTCCATTTTTACTTTTTTTAAAGGCCTGCCTTATTTCTTTTTAATTTTTTTTTAATTATAATTAAAAACCGATTGCGCCGTTTTATTATAAATATTAATAATAAGGGTTTCTATTATTATTTCCGCTTTTATATTTTCCTAATTTTCCCATAAGTATTTTTTAACCGCTACTGCCTTACCTTTTATTATAATAAATAATTAATTATTCTAAATACCATTATTTTTAAAAATTTCGTAAACCTCGTTGGTTAGGTTTATTTATGGTTGGTATATTTAAGGTACCTGGTCCTTTTTATTAATTAGGCCAGGCGTATTTTTTAAAAACCAGGGGTTTTTTATAATTATATTTTAGGCCTTTTATACCCGATTATACCAATCCTTAAATACCTTTTTTTATTTATAATATTATAAAAATATTATTTTTATTAATACTTTTTCCGTAATTATATTATTAAATATTTTAATAGGCCAGGTATTATATTCGCTTTTTTTAAAGTCTTATTTTAATATTCAATAAAAGGGGTATTTATAAAGGATTTCGTTAATTTAATCCTAAACATTTTATAAATAATTATATAATATATAATTATTTCCTAAATATTAATAATATTTTATTACCTTGGTTTAATATTAGGGCCTTTTATTAAAATTAATTATTAATATAAGGAGTGCTTATACCTTTAAAATTTCCAAAAGGGTTATACTAATTTTCTAAGGGAATTCGGCCTAAATATAATAAAACTTTTATATATAATCCCGTCCAGTTTAATAGGTTTAATTAAAATTATATTTATAATGGTTTTCGTATTAAGGTTTATTTTTTTTAATTTTACCATTATTTAATACCAATTTTACTTTTTCGCTTATTTTTTGGTTTAATAATATATATATATTAATTACGCTTAAAATATTTAGCTTTTTAATTAAATTTTATTTAATTATTCTGGGCAGGATTGATCGGTTAATAAGCATTTTATTATTTCCTTATAATTAAAGCGCGGGCGGTAAATCGCGGGGGTTGGTTTAATTTCTTTAGGCCATTTTGGCCAAATCGTATCGGTTAGTTTATTAAAACTGGGGGTCGATGGGGTTACGCGTGGCTTCCTTAGCGCGGGCGGTGGTCCCTTTTTTTTTTTATTAGAATTTATTTCTGAATAATTTTATCGTTTTCTTGCGCTAATCCAGGAACGCTTCCAGTTTTTGAAGGAGTTCCTTATAGGTTCCGAGGTATAGGTTATTATTTATGATTCTTATTAAATTATATAATTAAGCCCACGATATATTATCGAAGGCGTTTAAAAACGCGTTCGATAGAATAATATTATTGGTATAACCCGTATGGTTTTTTTTATATCGAATAAGCCGGCGTTTTTATTCCGTAATATATAACCGTTATTAATTAATAATTTTCGTAGGCCAGTTTTAATAGGCGAAGCATTTTAGGTTTATTATATTACGGCCTTTTTAAAACGTATCCCTATTTATAAATTCCATTTTTAGGGCCTCTTTTGCCTTAATTTATATTTTTCCTATAATAAGCGATTCGATTAGTTCGGCGTAGGTATTAATATAATATTATATAATATAATTTATTTTCTGCGCATTATTTATAAATACTGCCTGCTTAAATATTCGATTTAATTAATACGTATATTGGGAAATATTATTTTCCTTAAATATTATGCTTTCTTATATACCAGGGAGCGGTAACGGTAATCGGATTATAATATATTGGTTTATTTTATAAGGATTATATTAATTAATATTAAATATTACTTTTATAAATTGGCCGGGGAATAGTGTTCGTTTTATTTTTTAAAATATTAAAGAAATATTTGTATTATATTTTACCCGGGGTATTAGTATAATAAGAGTTTTGGATAACGGGATTTTAAGCAAGGGAGGGTTAAAAGGCGATCGCTTGGCTTTTTATTTGCGTGGAAAGGTTTAAACTTTGTTGGCGCTTTCGGGTGTTTTTACTTTTGAAGATCGTTTTTAGGCCTAAGGCTTATTTATAAGGCGTTTTTTGCCTTCCTTTACCGTAATAGTGTTTTGGTAAAAAAGCCTTTACCGCGCCTTGCTTTAAAAATATAATATAATGAATTTAAATGGTGGAATAACCTTTTAAAAAATAAAATAATTTATAAAAAATGGAAAAGATTATAAGAGTTAGGATTTAAATAAGTTTTTAACGGGTAATGCAGTATAGGATTATTTTTCCTTAGCTTTAAGTTTAAAAATCGTAAACGGTCCCTTAAAATTAAGAATAATAATGGTGGTAATGCTTTCCAGGCTTTTTAAACGTAATCGTGGGATTTTTATAATTTAAAATAGGGAACCTATATAGCCTTTTTAATAATTACCTTTTTATTTTTCGGGTATTAATGCTATTTTTCCGGGGCCCCAATAGGTTTTATCCCTTATATTCCGCGCCTTACGTTAAAAAATCTTAGTTTTTATAGGTATACCGCTTTACCGTTCTCCTTAATCGCCTTACCCTTTATTACCAATTGGTCCGCTTTTGGTAATTATTAATTTGCCGGCTTTTTATAGGGCCGGGCGTAATATTGGTTAATTTATTTAGGCTAAAAGGCCTTGCCTTATTTTCCCCTAAGCTTTAAACCTTCCATAATTTCCTTACCATATATTTATCCCCCCCCTTTTGGCCGCTTTTTTGGGTAAAAGAGATTAGGCGCCCTTGGAAAGGGTGGGGAATTAACCATAATTCCATGGGTGGGAGCCTTAAAAGTTTGGCGTTTATAATTTATAAATTATTATAATCGCCACGTTTCCCTTTAATTACGGTCCGATTATAATAAAGCGTGGGACCCTTAAACTTTTCCCAAATAAGTTTAATTTTCGAGATTTTTTTTTTTTTTTTTTTAATAAGGCCTATATAGGATTACCCTTATACCAAATTCCTTAGGAGGGGATCGACCTTAGTTTGGACGGGCGATTTGTATTTTTCCAAACCCTTTAGGGGATATTTCCCCTGGTATCCGTTGGGTTAGGCACGGGGTTTAATATTAATAATAAAAAGCAAAACTTAATTTAGGAAACGGTGGGGGTTAGGCCTTTATTCGAAAAACGATTTAATAATTATAAAAAACGGTATTTATTTTCCCCTATATTTTAAAGCGTTTGGTGGTTTTAATTCTTCCTTTTTTTTATGCCCTTTAAGGAATGGTAAAGGTATTTTATAATTCCTGTTTTTTGCTTACGGGGTTTTAGCCGGGATTATACGAATCGTTTTTCCGCCACGCAGTTTTTAGGATCCTTCGTAACCGTAATAAGCCCCTATAAACCAAGTCCGGTTATTATATATTTCCTCCTGCTTATAAATAAAATATTAATATTATTTAACTTTGCCTATTTTTTCCCAGATCGGTTTAAAATACCTCCGTAATCTCCACCTCAATACTATTATCCCCTTAACCGGAATTATATAAATTATCCCTTTACCATATAATTTTTGGGATTTCTTTTGTAACCGTAGGTAGGATTATAATACGGGCCAGTTTAGGGGCGCCTTATTTAGCCCCTAAGTTTCCGTGGTAATTTTAACCAGCCCTAATTATTCTTTTTTTTAGAACTTTTTTTAATAATATAAGGGCATTTTTACTATTTTCCCCTTTATTTTAAATTTAACCGGAATTGCGTAAATCGCCCCTTCGCCATATAATTTTTGGGATCCCTTATAACCGTAATGCCCTCGGAACTTAAACTGGGCTTATAAAAATGTTCCTTTTATTTAAAAATAAAATTATAATCCTGCTTTTTTTTATATATATTAACACTTTTAATAATCCCTTTTTTTACTCCTTTTATAACCGAGCAAATAAAGGCTTTTTCGTTATATTACGCCTTAATTTTACGCCGGACTTTTATAATATAATGGGGGTTTAATTATTTATTAACTTTTATTATTTCGCTTATAAGGGTATAATAAAGGTGTACAGTTTTATTTAATATTCGAAGCCTAATCCTTTTTTGGCCTTTTTATCGCGATTATATACGCGTTTTTAACCGGTACCGGGCTTATTTCGGAATCGAATTCCTATTACTTGGCTTTGGCCCTTATAGGTTTATAATATTGCCAGGGTAATCCCATGGCGCCGTAAAATTTTCGTATTATTTTTTTTTTTAAGGATATATTCCCTAATTCCTCCGTAATAGTAGATTATTTAAAGTATAGGTGATTGGGTTTCGAAAGGCTTTTAAGCTTTATATATTATACAGGTTTGCCCAGTTTTGCTTATTATTACCCCTAATTTATTATGCTTATTTTATTTTGGGGGCAATTAATTTTTAACCGGATATTACGCCTTTGCCACCGTGGGAAAAAAACTGCCCCCCCTAAGGAATATAGCTTACGCGATTTTTTAAATTTTTATAATACAATGTATTAATCGGTTTTTAATTTTATTATAATATAAATATCCGCTTCCGCTTTTTATAATATAAATATTATAAACTCCTTACCGGTATACCATAAAAGGGTTCTTTTATTTTAACGCGGTAATTTTCGCGGATTCCTATTTATACTTATTAATATAATTCCGTATAATATTATTTCTTAATTATAATTATTAACCTAAATTAATTAGGGGGAAAAAATAATAAAAGAATTCCTTAAATTTTAATCCTAAAAAACGCAGGCTTATTATTAAAACTTAAGTTCGTAAATCCTGGTTAAACCTTTAAAAAATATAATAGGGAATAGGTTTAATAATTTTGCTGTATGGTCGGTGTTTAAAACTAAGCTGTTTGGTTTAATTAAACCTTTAATTGCCTATTTAGGAGTGGTAATACTCCAGAAAATATAGAATAATCCTATACAGGATTATTTTTAAATAATAATATAATATTTGGGGGAAAATATGGTGTATTAAATAATAGTTGTATTTTTATAATTAAGTTTCTGCCGCCATGCTTTATTGCCCTCCCAGAAGTCCCATAAGTCCCGGGGGTCCTTCTGGCTTTTTATATAATCCTGTACAGGATTATTCTAGGGTTTTAAATTAGTTATTTAAGTAATTGCGCCGGGCGCCGGTCCTTGGTACAAATGCAGCGGGGGATACCTCCGGCACCGCTACAATAGGCTTAATTATATAATTTAGCAGGGATTATAAATAACGATCTATACCTCGGAACCCACGAGGAATTTTTTTAAAAGCTTAAAGCGTTCCTGGATTAGTGTAAAAAGACGATAAAGTTGTTCGGAAATAAGTTTTAATAAAAAGAAAGAGGGACCACCGCCCGCGCTAAGAAAGCCACGCGTAACCCCATCGACCCCTAGTTTTAATAAGCCAACCAATACGATTTGGCCAAAATGGCCTAGAGGAATTAAACCGATCCCCGCGATTTACCGCCCGCGCTCCGATTATAAGGAAGCGATAAAGTACCTATTAACCGATTAATCTTACCCAAAATAATTAAATAAAACCTAATTAAAAAGTTAAATATTTTAAATATAATTAATATATATATATTATTAAATTAAAAAATAGGCGAAAAAGTAAAGCTGGTATTGGATAATGGTAAAATTAAGGAAAATAAGCCTTAATACGAAAACCATTATAGGTATAATTTTAATTAAATTTATTAAATTGGACGGGATTATATACGAAGATTTTATTATATTTAGGCCGAATTCCCCCAGGAAATTAATATAATCCCTTTGGAAATTTTAAAGGTATAAGTATTCCTTATATTAATAATTAATTTTAATAAAAGGCCCCAGTATTAAACCAAAATAATAAAATATTATTAGTATTTAAAAAATAATTATATATTATATAATTATTTATAGGATATTTAGGATCGAATTAATAAAATCCTTTATAAATACCCCTTTTATTAAATATTAAAATAGGATTTCGAAAAAAATAAATATAATACCTAACCTATTAAAATATTTAATAATATAATTACGGAAGGAGTATTAATAATAATAATATTTTTACGGTATTATAAATAAAAAAAGGTGTTTAAGGATTAATATAATTAGGTATAAAAGGCTTAAAATATAATTATAAAAAACCCTTGGTTTTTAAAAAATATACCTGGTTTAATTAATAAAAAGGATTAGGTATTTTAAATATACCAGCCATAAATAAACCTAACCGATGAGGTTTATAAAATCCTTAAAAATAATAATATTTAAAATAATTAACCATTTATTATAATAAAAGGTAAAATAATAATGGTTAAGAAATATTTATAGGAAAGTTGGAAAAATATGGAAGCGGAAATAATAATAAAAGCCCTTATTATTAATATTTATAATAAAATGGCGTAATCGGTTTTTAATTATAATTAGGAAGGAATTAAAAAAGGATAAGGTAGGCCCTTAAAAAGAATAAAAGTGGAAGATAAGGTTAAAGCGGTTAGGGAAAAAAAAGGCGCCAAAGGAAAAGAAAAGGATCCTGGTTACGAAAAAGTATTGGGCGCGATAAAGGAGAAAATAGAACGTAGTATATAAAAGGAAAAAAAGGTACCCTTAGGTAATAAGCGTAAGGACCCCTTAAAGTTTACGGACCTAATTTTTTAAAAGGTAATGGAAAAATAATTCGTAAAGATTATAGGAAGGCCTTACGGATTAATAATTACGGAGGTATTATAAATATTATAATTTATAAAAATAATTTTATAGGAAAAATTGGCGGGTAAAATAAGGGTAAAGAAAATTATTAATAAAATTATTTATAAAGGTAAAAAGCCAAAGGAATATTAATAGGTAATTTTAAATAGGCCTAATATTTACCAGGTGGTTAAAATAAAAATACGCTTTATTAATAATATACCCCCGAAAGAATTAAAATTTATAAACCTTATATATATTTAATTATATTAATAATATAAGCGTATAAACTTTAGGGTCTTATTTATAAGCCTGCCAAAAGGCCTAAAAGCGGCAGTATTAAAGGGAGAAAAGGCAGTTTTTTATTTAATTAATATTCCTAACCCATTGGTATTAATCCCCTTAATAATCCCCTTTTTCCTTTACCCGAGCCCGTATTTATTAATATATATAGGAGGGTTAAAAAATAAGCTGGCCAGGGTTATTATAAATATAGGCGCGAAAGCCAATATTTTAAAACGAACCTACGCCTAGGAATACGGCTTTAAGGCTTATTAGGCGCGAGTTGCGTTTTCCGGTTATAATGGCCAAAAAATTAATTTAGTCTTGGTTATACGGTAATGGGTACATGTTTTTTTAAAATTTAAACATATTATGCAGAATTTTTTTATATTAAAAGAAGATCGAAAAAAGGCGCCAGAAGTAATATTAGAAATGCCTTTTATTATAATAATGGGGTGGAAATAGCGCTATAATAAGGAGCGTAATATATTAATTAGGGAGTTCGAAATAAAAGGGAATAATTATATTATTATTATTATAAACCTAACCCTGGAAAAAAAATATGGAAGAATACTCCGCAATATTTATCCCTAAGGAATAAAGGTTTTTAAAAAAATACAAAAAACCTTTATAATTTAACCAATAAAAAAAAAAAGGCCAGTATAGGATTAAGGAAACCCCGTACTGGTAAAATCGAAATCCCTGCTTATATAATAAAAGTTTTAAATTAGGATAACGAAAAAATAATAGCCTAATTTTTTATAAAGAAAATTAAACGCCTTATAAAAAAGTTTAAGGAGAATATACCTATAAAGGGGTATATTAATAGGCCGTAAAAAGGGGAGAATCTCTTAAATAAAAAAATCTGGACCGGAGAATTAAATATAAAGGTTACCTTTTATTAGTTAAAGGGGCAGGGGTATAAAAAGCCTTACGATTACCCACGGAACCTTAATTATAAAAAAAAAGCTGCCAAAAAAAAATTAAACGTTTTTCTAGGAAAATATTATAAGAGTAATAATCGGGAATTACGAAGTAATAAAAGGAGAATACGAGATTTTATTATTAATAAAACCCTAGGTATTGGCGAAGCCCAAAAGGCATTTCCCTTTAATAATACCAATATTATTAATATTTTTATTATATATAAATATATGGCGGATAAAATAAAGCCCGTCGATATTTAAGTAAGGTATAAAGCGGCCCCCGTAAACCCGGATTAGTATAAAAAAAAATAGGGAAAAAATAAACCATCGGAAAAAGATTATAATAATATTAAATAAAATAAATACTTTTACTTATAATTATATAAGGCAGGGTGCAGCGGTACTAGGCTTATATTAAAAAAAAGGAATAAGATTTTAAAATTCCTTGGAAAATTATAAGGGGAAAAATAAAGAATATTTATAAATATATTTATAAATAAAAAATAAGCATTGGTATGGTTTTGGGAATACTTAGATAAAATTAACCTTAATATAATCCTTTTTTAAAAGATTAATACGGTATTTTATATAGGGTGGTAGATTAAAAGTATTCCTATTCCTAAGGTATTAATAATGGTGGTAATCGAAATACTCGAGAAGCGAAAAAGAAAGGGGGTAATTAAATTAAGCTAAACGGCGTATTATAATCCTTGGTTTTTAATTAAAAAAAAAGATAAGAAGTACTGTTTAATTAATTTAACGGAAAGGCTTAATTCGGTTATAATTCGTAATACTTTTATACCTTTAATTACCGATAAGTTTATAAAAAATATAACCTATTATTAGTTTATTTTATTCCTAAATTTTTATTCCGAATATAATTAAATAATGCTTGATTTAAAATCCCGAAATCTTATTACCTTTATAATATTTACCGGCCTATTTAAAATAACCACGCTTTTATAAAAAGGAATAAATAATATTGCTTAATTTTATAGGATTATTTCCATTATTTTTTTAGGTTTTATTCCAATAATATGCAGAATATTTATTAATAATATTACGGTTAAAGGTTTTATTATTATATATAATGGGCGAGAAGTTTACCCAGGGGTACGGTAATACGTGGCCGAATATATTAAAAATTTAAATTAAATATTATTATGGAATAAACTGGCCGGGACCACGATTTTTATAATTAAATTTAAATGGTACTAAAAATTAACCGTAATAATAGGTTTTATATGCGGAACGAATGGCCGTAATCCTAAATAGGCCAAGGTTATTAAAATTAAAAAATGAACGGTTTTTAAAAATATATCGGATATTAAAAAATTTATTAATATAGTGGTTTTTTACCGAATATTTATTAAGGATTTTATTTATATTATTAAATTTTTATATAAATTTACCCGTATAGGGGCGCAGTTTATTTAGGAGGAGAAGTATATAAAAATAATAAAGATCCTTAAATAAGCCCTAATATCGCCCCCAGTTTTAATTAAAATTAATTATTCCCCGAAGGCAGGGCGTATTATTATTAAAGCAAATGTATTAGGAACCGGATGGGAAGTATGGATCGGCCAAGAGAGAAAAGGGAAGGTTTTAATGGCGAGGTATAAGTTTGGTTATTAAAAAAAAGCCGAAGGAATATATTATTCGGTTAAGTTAAAATATAAGGTATTGTTTATGGTTTTAAAACGATTACGGAATTACCTATACGGCGCGTATTTTACCCTTAAAATGGATACGGTTAATATAATATATTAATTTAATAATAATATTATTAACCTACCCGAAGCACTTATTATTAAATAAATTATATAAATATAATAATTCGATTTTAATATAAAGCATATATTAAAAAATAAAAACGTTATAATAAATGCATTATTACGAAAACCCCCAGGATTTTTAAACGAGGAAAATAATAAATTAAAGAAAAATATTAAAGATTTTATTAATATATAATTATATATACTTAGGGCTATATAGGATTAAAGGAATATTAAAATTTTAAAAGGAAAAGTATAAAATAATAAATCCCGAAAAATAATATATTTCCTTATTATTTTAAAAAAACCGAGTAATATTTTTTATAAATTATTTTTTCGTTAAAAAAGGAAGGCTTTAAATTATTTGGTAAGGGATTAAAAACTTTGGTATAAAACCTTAAGGGGTAAATTATAATTATAATTAGTAATTAATAATAATTAAACCCGGAAATATATTATTTAAAATAATTATATTTATAAAGGGTATAAAAAATGGAATACCATATTTAATTTTATTATTTAGCGTTATTATTAAAAAGAATAATGGAAATAAATGCAGAAGGTATTAAGAACCTGCCTAATTTATTAAAAGCAAAACCCTTAAAGGCCTAAAATACCGTTAAAAATTTTTAACCCTATTTTAATCCCCTTTTTTAAAATTTCGCTTAATATTTTTTGGATACCATTAAGGAAAGGGTATATTTGCATTATATAGGCCAAATATAATTTAATAGGATAGATTAAAGGGTAATTATTGCGAAAAACCATAGTAAGGTAAATGGCCAATTTTGTTTGGTAAAATATAATTTATAAGTATAAAATATATGGAAAATTGGTAATTAATAAAGGACCAGAAAACCGAGGGTTTTTGGATAAGTTTATAAAGCGAATAGGCCTGGCCAAAATTACGGTATTGGTATATAATTTATAATCGTAAGGGGGAATAAAATACCATTATTTAAGTACCAGGGACGTATTATTAAAATTAGGCGGTAATTAGGTTAATGTATACCCAGGGGTATTAATGGTATAAAAAGTTATAATAAATTAAATTATAGGATTTTCCCTATATATATTATTATACGATTAAAAAATGGTCACCCTTATTAAAATGGCGCTCCTTACCTGGAGAATAATTAATTAAAAAGGTAATATACCGTACGCGGATTTTTTGGCGAAAAGGAGCCGGGCAATAAAACGGAAAAAAACGGATTTGGTAAAGGCAGCCCGAATTTTATAACGGAATAGGGAAGCCAGGATTTAATACGTGGATAAAAAAAATAGCGGGAAAATAAGGAAGATCCTATTAAAAAAAGGGGATTTAATATTATAATGAATATTAATTATGGGGGTTAGGAGTATAAAGGATAAATAAAACCCTCGATAAATAAAACCCTATATTATTTATAAGTTTTCGAATAAAGGAAAAACGGTATAATTTAGGGAATCTTATAAAGGGAGCCCTCCTTTTAAATGTATAATCGGGAATAATAAGGTTAAAAAATTTATTTAAAAAAACGGATGGTGGAATAAGCCGGCAGGAATTAATAATAATATTTAAAAAAATGGGAACCTTATTTAAAATAAAATAATAAATTAAAAAAGGATTATATAAAATTAAATAATAAAGAGAATGGTTCGAAAGGCCATATTAGGGATAATATATTAAAAAGTTTGGGTAAGAATTAACGCCGAATGGTAATATTTTATAATAATAATTAAAAGGAAAAAAATAATTTAACCGAATATATTATTATAATATTACGGTTAAAAAAACCACGTAATATGGAAAAATTAAAAAACGAAAAACGGGAATCGGGAAAAATACCTTTTTTAAAAATAATAAAAAAAGTACAATTTTAAATCCTAATAATAATTACGGAAAAATTTGGTAATATTCCTTTTATAAAGGAATAAAATTATATAATATTATAAAACCTTTAAAGGAATTACCATATAAAAAAAAATTCCCCTTTTTTTATATTCCTTCCCTTATATAATAATAAACCCTAACCAGTTTAAAACCAAATATTATAAAAAAACCTAGTAGAAATTATATATTTAAAGTTTTATTAATAATCCGAGGTATATATACGTATATAAAAAAAAAACGATATTTCCTTATTTAAAAATTTAAAAGGAAATATTTTTACGCTTTTTTTTTCCCGTTCCCATATTATACCGAATGGCCTTATTTTAAACCATTTATAGGTGGTAATTAAAAATAGCCTTTTAATTTTAAAAAGAAATTACCCGTTTAAATTTTAATTTATTCGATTTAATTTATAAAAAAAAAAAGGCGGGATCCTTATTTAAAGGGTTATATATAAAAGTAAAAATTCCTTTATGAGAAAAACTTAATTTTTTATATTAAAGGATACCATTGGATAATCCTATATAGTATAATTTTTATTTTAATAATAATAAAAGAATTAATCGCGGAATAAAAAAATTATAGTTTAATTTTAAAAAATTTATAATACCCCTTATTTTTTACGAAAGCGTAAACCCTTATAATAAGCAAAAGCCTAAAAGGCCGCCGCGCCATTATTATTATTTTTTTTAAAAGCTTTACCTTGGCCACCCCCTCGATTATAAACGCCAAAAAAACCAAATCCTTATACCGGTTATATAAAAGGCCTAATTAGGCCGGGAATATTATTAACCCTTAAATTTAAAACGTTTATAATTTTTAAAAAATTAAGGCCGCCGAAAATAATTTCGAAATAATTTTTTTAATATTTAATATTTTACTTTTATACTGTATTATTAAATAATTTTTTAATACGGAACTTTTTATAAGGGGTATAACCGTTATAGGGAGGATTAAAATTCGAAATTAATATATATTTTTTAAGGCCTTTATTTTTGGCTATATAAACCTTACCAAACCAAAAATAATTATTATATTTATTTCCGGTATACTTAAAAACGGAAATATATTCGAAAAAGGGGAATATATAATAAATAAAAATATTAGGTTTTTAACCCTAAAAATAATTCGCCCACCTAAAAGTATAATACTTATAAGGGTTTTTATTTATTATACCCTTAAATTATACGGCTAATATTTATTAATAATAAAAATAAAAAAAGGAATATAAACCATTTATAATTTACCCTAAGAAGCCTTTATATAGGATAGGAATAATAATAGGCCGATTAACCCTTTTATATAATATAAGGGCCAGGCTGGTAATTTTAAAAAGGGTTTTAAACACATTTAAATTAATATATATGGCCATATAAATATAATTTAAAGGAGGGTCCCTAAATAGGCCAAATTAAAAATAACGAAAAATATTTTAAAAAAGTAATAATAATTAATCCTGCTTAGCCCTAGGAAATAAAAATGGAAAAGGTGCGAAGGTAAAATAAATTTTATAAATGAAATTAAAAACCGGCTTAAACCGGGTCCTTTTAATAAGGCTCGAGGATAACCTCGGCGGGAGAATACCAAATTGGAAGGCCTAAACGGCATTATACCTAAAAGGTATTTTAATTTTAAAAATTATAACCGTACGCTGGGGCGGTTGGTTTAAGGGGATTAAATTAAAAAAAAAGATAAGGGAGGACCTTTTAAATAAACCCTGGGAGAAAAAACCCGGGCTAGTTTATTATATAAGGTTAAATTAATAAAAGGTACGAGGCAATAGGGGGGATAAAGGGAGCCGAGCAAAGCCGCTGGAATTAATGGTTAAATTTTAAAATACCCGATCGATATAGCCTTACGGTTTAATCGGTAAAGAAAAAGGAGCAGGAATAATTACCAGGGAAATTAAAATTAAATAGCCCTGTATAAAATTAATAATTTAAAGAAAATATACCTGGAAAAGGGCTTCGGGTAATAATAAAAGTGGTATTAATTAAAAGGGCCGCCTAATTATAAGTAAAATATTTAATAATCCGAGTGCGGTTTTTTATAATATAAGCCCCGGGCCCTTTTATAAAAGGAGGAAAAGTATAAAGATAAGGGAGGGCGAAGGTTATATAATAAGGTATAGGAAAAAAAAAAGGCTGGCTTATAGGTATAATAGGTTTAAAAAAACCAGGAGGCCTGTTGGCCGCTAATAAACGCCGAATAAAAGCCAGAAGATTAGGGAGCCCCTTATAAACTTCCTTATTATTACTTTAATTTAAATGGGATATATTTTAAAAGGATTAGGGAGTAAATTAAAAAAAGGGGGTAATAAAGGGAGCGAGTGTTTAAGGGAAAAAGGGCTCGGAAAAAGGGAAAAAAGTAAGGAATATATAAAAAAAAAAGCATTATAGGGAGAAAAAAGGCACCGATAAGAAATATATAGGAGGAAGGATTATTAAAGGTATAAAAGAAAAGAGAGGGAAAAAAGTTAGGCCAAAAATATTTATATAATTATTCGATTAAAAATGGGAGGCCCGCTAATAATTATAAAAATTATAGGAATTATAAGGGTAATAGGGTAAAAGGGTAATAATAAAAATGCTTAAAGAAATACTTATTTATTTAAAAAAATACCACCGTTTGCCTAAAACCCGCCAATATATTTAAGCCTTATAAGTATAAATACCCCCTTTTTTCCCCCCATATTTTTTCGATTTTTATTAACCATACCATTTCCCAACCTTAAATCTTTATAATATAATCCTACTTAATTTATTTTTTATTTTAATTTAATTATTTATTTTTAAATTCCTTTGCCCATTAAAAGCTTATATTACCCTTAGCCTAACCCCCGGTATTTAATACCTTTTTAACCCTTTTAATTTAAGAACTTTAATCCAAGTATACCTTTTATTTTTTATTTTTGCCTAATAAAGCGAAAAAACCCTAAGCAGTATTATTTTAATAATAGGAGATTATACCTTCGAAAAATTAAGGTTAAAAAATAAAACCAGCGTTTAAATGCCTAAATATTAATCGGAGTTTTTATTTAAATTATCCCGAAAGGTGATTTTTTATATAAAAGCCCTCGTTAAACCTTAGCGCTTATATAAAAACCAGGCCCGCTGGGAAGGGCCAATCCCTTTATATATTTTATATATAAATAATCTAAAGTTTAAAGAAATTGCCCAAAGGAATATAAGCGTAATTATTAGGAATATGCTTAACCTTATCGATCGTTATAAAAACGACCGTTTCCGTTAACGGCTTTAAAGGCCCATTACCACCAAAGCGTTTTTTATAAACATTTGGGCATATATATATAATATTATTAAATTATTAAAGTACGATTAACCTTTTTTCTATTAATAATTAATTATTTATAAGGATTATTTCGAGATATATAACGGGGTAAATAATATTAGGTTTATAATTACGGACTTTAAACCTTTAAAAGGGCCTAAAAATATATTAATTATTAAAAACCAGGCGGCCCTTATAATTCCCTTATAATACCCGTTTTTTAAGAATTATAATTTATTTGGTATAATAAAGGCGGGGGTTAATCTTATAATAAAAGAATAAAAAAACCCGCGAATAATTTTTATTTAAAATTACCTAAGGGGTATAATATTTATTATATTTATACCAAAAAATATAGGAAAGGATTTTAAAAGGTATATGTAAAAGGTTTGTATAAGATTTTCGGTAATATTTTAAAATAAAGCCAATAGGGGTATATTTAAAAAGTACGGCCTCCGGCCTAAGGTTCTTCTTATAATAATTATCTTTATATAAATTAACCCCTTTTACCAATTTTAATACCTTATAATATTAAAAACGCTTAAAATTATAATTTATAAATAAAAAATAATATAGATTTATATATAAATAAAAAGGGAGATTTATATTAATAAAAAGGCCCTTATATTTTAAAAATTAAAGGATAATAAAAAAAGGCTATGGTACCGCCTCCGAGAATTAAAATTAAGTATAAGGGGAAAAGGAAAAAGAAACCATATATTATATTTTTTCGGGCCACCGCCCAATAGTTATATAAGGTATTTTATAAATTAAATAAAGGTATTTTATATAAATTATTTAAGGTTTATAATAGGCCTTAATTTATTAAGGAACCTTTTTAAAACAGGGTGGTTATAAGGGGAAATTAGCGTTACTGCTCGGTATAAGGTTTTTTTACGTATAATAATGGGGGGTAATAATCCCTAGGATTATTTGGTTAATAATAAGGAATAGCAAAACCTAAACATAAATATAAATATTACCGGAATACGTTCCTATATATTTAATATTTATATAGGCCTTAGGCCTCCTTTAATACGCCCTAAGTTTTTTAATATTAGGGTAAATTCCATAATTTATAAGGGGGTAAACCCGTTTAATTTTTATACGGAAAACCAGGAGAATATAATAAAGTTAAAATTGGAAAATAATATGAATTTGGACTTTATTTATATAATTAATCCTATATACCGAAGGCGGAGGGGCCAGGTGGCCTTAAAAAAAAAAGGGGGTAATAACCGCCCTTATAAATTTCCTAAAGGAGAATATATATTACCGGAATAAAAGCCTAATTTATTAGAATTATTTAAATTATTATTACGTACCCCTTCCCTTTTTTTTTTACCCTTTATATATTTCATTATACGCATATCCCCCGTTAATTATTAATCGCTACCCTTATTCCTACCCTTAAAAATAACCTCGTTTTCCCCACGTATAGCTTTTACCCTTAAATAATCGCCATAATCCTAATTCCCCTTATATATTAATTAACGCTGGTGGGTATATAAAAAATAATATAGGCCGCTTTTTAATATTAAGGTAAATAATAATTTCGAAGTATTTAAGGAGAAGGTTATTAAGGAGCCCTTATATTATTTATTGGTAAAAAAAAAGGCCCACCGGCCGAAAAACCCCAGGTTTTATTTTATTTAGCACCATTTACCCCGTCCCGGACCTAATATACAGCCTACCTATACCGAGAATTTCCCGGGGTGGGCTGCCATTAAAAAAAATATTGAGTAAAAGGTTGCGGAGGAGAAGAAAAGGAAGGAAGCTTAAAAGAGGGAGGCGGCGAAAGCGAAAAATGCGGCCTACGATATTAAGCATGGCCAGCGCCGCCGATTTAAAAGGATTAAAAGGGCTTTTTAAGCTCGATTGGCTTTTAATTGTATGGAAAAGGGGGATAAATGTTTTATTTTTTATTTTATAAATCGTTCGAAGTAAAGTTTAAATACCACTAATTAAAATAAACCCTCCGGGGAAAATAAAGATTAGGGCGTAATAAAATCCATAAAAATAAAATTATATAACCTTATTTAATTATAATAAAATAAAAAAGGGAACCCGTAATTATTATAAAAAAATAATTAATAATGTATAAAGGGTAAGGAAACGGATAAATCGGTAATATTGGTAAAAACCAGGAAATTTTTTCTGAAATTTTTCGGACCGCGGGGCGCGGTCTTTTATTATAAATTGGTAAAATATAACGGTATTAAAGGTATCCCCCGTTATATTTATATTAAAAACCGGCGCCCGGCGTAATTGCTTAAATAATTAATTTAAAGCCCTAAAATAATCCTGTACAGGATTATATAAAAAGCCAGGAGGACCCTCGGGACTTGTGGGACTTTTGGGAAGGTAATAAACCATGGCGGCAGAAATTTGGTCATGGAAATACAACTACTATTCAATACATTATATTTTCCCCCAAATATTATATTATTATTTAGGGATAATCCTGTGCAGAACTATTCTATATTTTCTAAAGTATTGCCACTTCTAAACAGGCAACTGGAGGTTTAACCAAACCAAACAGCTTGGTTTCAGACACCGACCATACAGCGAGGTTATCAGACCTACTCCCCGCTACAGTACCTTATATAAAGCCCGAGCGTAAATAGAAAAGGGATATGTGCTTTAAAATAAATTGGTTATATTAATCGAAAAATTATATTACCGGTATTTTATTAACATACCTAAGGTAATTATTACCAGGGCTTTAATCCTATTAATAATCTCGTATACGTAAACTTTAAGGAAATATAATATTATATATAAAACCGGGGTAATACGCAATTTTTAATAATATTAATATCCGGTTAATATATTAGGGAAAACCGGGGGTTTATACCCATATAAATACGGTTCCGTAACCCCGAATAAAAACCTTAAAATCCCCTGCATAAAAATAAGCACCATAAATAAAGCGGTAATAATTATAAAAGCGTAATTTATTAATAAAAATATCGAAATTAACCCCTAAATCCAAAATGGTTAAATTTAGAAAAAAATATTCCTCGGTAGTTTACTTTTTATCCCCCACGATATAAACCACTATTAGGCATATTAATTAATCTTTGTTTTACTTTTTAATATATTTAATAAGGAATAAAGTAATGAATTATTCCTTATATTTGGATTAATAGTTTTAAATATTAGCGTGGAATTCTGGTATACCCTTTTATTTTTAAGAACGGCGCTCGGGGTAAAGGTATAGGCATCTTTCGGGTTTATAAAAATAACGCTGGCAGGGATATTATAATTTATTTCTACCAGGCGCTCGGTCGCTTTATTTTAATCTTAGCTTTAACTCTGCTCGTTTTTTACTGAGTAACTTATTAATATTACCCTAAGGGTCTCGTCCGCGTTTTTTATTGCTTTTATAACCTTTTTATAAATAAAAGGCCCCTGTCATAGGCTCACCCATGTCACAACGTACACACAGCGGACTAGCCGCGAGACCGATACGTATAAGAAGCTATCCAGGGGTCATTCCCCCCGTCCCAGGCCTTTCCCCCTTCTTCCCTTCTGCCCCTCCGTAGATCGAATATACATACTATTGTGGCACTTATCGTTGCTCCTCAACGTGACCTCAGCCCCTCACAGCCCCTTTCCTTATGCGGCCCCTATTATCCCCCTTTTTCTTTAAATAATTAATCTTTAAAATCGTTTATTACGGTTAGGTATTTAAAAGTATTATCGATAACCCTAAATCGATATAACGGCTTATAAAATATAATCCATAAGGGTTTAATCTGGCGTATAACGGCCATAAAACCGTATAATGATATGTAAGGTCTTATAATAATTAAATATTACCGCTTAATAAATTTGACTATAATATTAATCCATTTTTAAAACTATGTATAAAACTCTTATAATTAATACCTTGATAATATAATGTCTTAAAAATACAGGTTTTGTGTTATATTTTCCATACGTATTTCGTTAAACTTAATATACTTATAAAGGTTAAAATACCAAATTTGTAAAAACTCGCTAAACTTATAATAATATAATGGTGCCGGAGGTATCCCCCGCTGTATTTGTACCAAAGACCGGCGCCCGGCGCAATTACTTAAATAATTAATTTAACGCCTTAAAATAATCCTGTACAGAATTATATAAAAAGCCAGGAGGACCCCCGGGATTTGTGGGACTTTTGGGAGGGTAATAAACCATAGCGGTAAAAACTTAATTATAAAAATATAATTACTTTTTAATATATTATATTTTCCCTCAAATATTATATTATCGTTTAGGAATAATCCTGTACAGGATTATTCCATATTTCTTAAAATATTACCACTTTTAAATAAGCAATTAAAGGTTTAACCAAACCAAATAGCTTAGTTTTAAATACCGACCATATAATAAGATTATTAAACCTATTCCCCGCTATATTTTTTAAAGGTTTAACCAGGGTTTATAAACTTAAATTTCGGTAATAAGCCTATATTTTTTAAGATTAAAATTTAAGAAATTCCTTTATTATTTTTTTCCCCTAATTAATTTGGATTAATAATTATAATTAGGGAATAATATTATACGGAATTATATTAATAAATATAAATAAGAATCCGCGGAAATTATTATATTAAAATAAAAGAACCCTTTTACGGTATACCGGTAAAAAGTTTATAATATTTATATTATAAAAAGCGAAAGCGAATACCTATATTATACTAAAATTAAAAACCAACCAGTATATTATATTATAAAAACTTAAAAAATCGCGTAAATTATATTCCTTAAAGGGGGCAGTTTTTTTCCCATAATAATAAAGTATAATATTTGGTTAAAAATCAATTACCCTTAGAATAAAATAAGCATAATAAATTAAGGGTAATAATAGGTAAAGCTGAGTAAATTTATATAATATATAAAGCTTAAAAACCTTTCGGAAATTAATCACCTATATTTTAAACGATTAATTATTACGGAAAAATTAGGGAATATATTTTTAAAAAGAAAAAATAATACAAAAGTTTTGCGGCGCTATAGGATTACCCTGGCAGTATTATAAACCCATAGGGGTTAAAACCAAGCAACGGGAATTCGATTCCGGAATGGGCCCGGTGCCGGTTAAAAGCGCGTATATAATCGCGGTGGGAAGGCCAAAAATGGATTGGGCTTCGAGTGCTGAGCAGAGCTTCCGGCGTAAAGCTAAGGCGCGATATAGCGAGGAAGCCTTCATTTGCTCGGCTATAAAAGGAGCAGAGGAAGGGATTACTAAAAGTGTTAATACGTATAAAGAAAAGCAGGATTATAATTCTACTTTTAAATAAAAGGAACACTCTTATAAGCCTAGCTTAAACTTCGAGGGTATTACGGTTATAAAAAATCCCAAAAATTACGTGGCGGAGGGGCAATTTGCGTAATTCCGGTTAAATTTAAAATAAGGGGGAAAATAGTAAAAATGCCCTTATATTATTAAAAGAAGTTCTAAGGAAAAGGGATA
Source organism: Zalerion maritima (assembly GCA_022664585.2). NCBI lineage: Eukaryota > Fungi > Ascomycota > Sordariomycetes > Lulworthiales > Lulworthiaceae > Zalerion > Zalerion maritima. The sequence goes on from JAKWBI020000303.1 coordinate 21,864, forward strand.
ATTAAGGCTGGTTAAAATTACCGCGGAAGCTTAAGGGTTAAATAAGGCGCCCCTAAACTGGCCCGTATTATAACCCTACCTACGGTTATAAAAAAAGATCCTAAAAATTATATAGCGGAGGGATAATTTGCGTAATTCCGGTTAAAGGGATAATAATATTAAGGTAAAGATTACGGAAATATTTTAAACCGATTTAGGAAAAAATAAATAAAATTAAATAATATTAGTATTTTATTTATAAGTAAAAGGAAATATATAATAATCGGGCTTGGTTTATGGGGGCTTATTACGGTCGCGAAAAATCCCAAAAACTGTATGGCGAAAGGATAATTTATATAATCCCGGCTAAAACCCCGTAAGTAAAGAATAAAAATTATGGAGTACCTTTGCCGCTCCTTAAAGGGCATAAAAAAAAGGAAAAATTAAAGCCACCAAGCGTTTTAAAATATAGGGGAAAATGGACACCGTTTTTTATAATTATTAAATCGTTCTTCGAATAAAGGCCCAACCCCCCCCCCCCCCCCACCGTTTCCTAAATTAAATTTTACTTTTTATTATTAATATTAAACCCCATGCACGACCCAATAAATGCCAGGGAAAATATCCCCTAAAGGGCTTAAAAAATATAAATTGCCCGTCCAAATTAAGGTTAATCCCCTCCTAAAAGATTTGGTATAAGGGTAATTCTATACAGGCCTTACCAAAAAAAAGGAAAAAAAAATTATAAAAACCAAATTTATTTAGGAAAGGTTTAGGGGTCCCACGTTTTATTATAATCGGACCGTAACTAAAGGGAAATATGGCGATTATAATAATTTATGGATTATAAACGCCAAACTTTTAGGCTCCCACCCATAAAACCATGGTTAATTCCCCACCCCCTTTAAGGGCGCTTAATTTCCTTTACCCAAAAAAGCGGCCAAAGGGGGGGGATAAATATGCGGTAAGGAAATTATAAAAGGTTTAAAGCTTAGGGGAAGGTAAAATAAGGCCTTTTAACCTAAATAAATTAACCAATATTACGCCCGGCCTTATAAAAAGCCGGTAAATTAATAATTACCAAGAGCGGATTAATTAATAATAAGGGGTAAGGTAATTAAGGAAAACGGTAAAGCGGTATATTTATAAAACCTAAGATTTTTTAATATAAGGCGCGGAATATAAAGGATAAAACCTATTAATACCCCGAAAGGATGATATTAATACCCGGAAAATAGGAAGGTAATTATTAAAAAGATTATATAGGTTTTTTATTTCGAATTATAAAAATCCCATAATTACGCTTAAAAGGTTTAAAAAATATTACCACCATTATTATTTTTAATTTTAAGGGACCCCTTATAATTTTTAAACCTAAGGCTAAGGAAAAATAATCCTATATTACATTACCCCCTAAAAATATATTAAAATTTTAACTTTTATAATGTTTTCCATTTTTTATAAATTATTTTATTTCTTAAAAAATTATTCCATTATTTAAATTTATTATATTATATTTTTAAGGTAAGGCGCGGCGAAGGCTTTTTTACCAAAACATTATTATAATAAAGGAAGGTAAAAAACGCCTTATAAATAGGCCTTAAGCCTAAAAACGATTTTCGAAAACGGAAATACCCGAAAATATTAATAAAGCTTAAACCTTACCACGTAAATAAGGAGCCGAGCGATTGCCTTTTAACCCTCCCTTATTTAAAATCCCGCTATTAAAAGCTTTTATTACGCTAATACCCCGGGCGAGATATAATATAAATATTTCCCCAATATTTTAAAAAATAAAATAAATATTAATCCCCCGGCCAGTTTATAAAAATAATATCCAATATTAATTAATATAATCCTTATAAAATAAATTTATATATTATGGTCCGATTACCGTTACCGCTTCCTGGTATATAAGGGAGCGTAATATTTAGGGAAAACGATATTTTTTAATATACGCGTTAATTAAATCGAATATTTAAATAGGCAGTATTTATAAATAATACGTAAAAAATAAACTATATTATATAATACTATATTAATATTTATACCGAACCAGTCGAATTATTTATAATAAGAAAAATATAGATTAAAGCAAAAAAGGCCCTAAAAACGGAATTCGCAAATAGGGATATTTTTTAAAAAGGCCGTAATATGGTAAACCTAAAGCGCTTTGCCTATTAAAACTGGCCCATAAAAAATATTAATTAATAATGGTTATATATTGCGGGATAAAAACGCCGGCTCGCTTAATATAAGGAAAATCATACGGGTTATATTAATAATATTATTTTATCGAATGTATTTTTAAACGCCTTTAATAATACATTATGGGCTTAATTATATAACTTTATAGGGATTATAAATAACGACCTATGCCTTAAAGCCTACGAGGAACTCCTCCAAAAGCTTAAAGCGTTGCTGGATTAACGTAAAAAGACGATAAAGTTATTCGGAAATAAATTCCAATAGGAAAAAAAAGGGACCACCGCCCGCGCTAAAGAAGCCATGCGTAACCCCATCGATCCCCAGTTCTAATAAGCCAACCGATACGATTTAATTAAAATGGCCCAAAGGAATTAAACCGACCCCCGCGATTTACCGCCCGCGCCCCAATAATAAGGAAATAATAAAGTACTTATTAATTAATTAATCCTGCATAAAATAATTAAATAAAACCTAATTAAAAAGCTAAATACTTTAAGCGTGGTTAATATATATGCGTTATTAAATTAAAAAATAGGCAAAAAAGTAAAACTAATGCTGGATAATAATAAAATTAAGGAAAATAAGCCTTAATACGAAAACCATTATAGGTATAATCCTAATTAAACCTATTAAATTAAACGGGACCATATATAAGGATTTTATTATATTTAGGCCGAATTTCCCCAGGAAATTAGTATAATCCCTTTAAAAATTTTCAAGATATAAGCACTTTTTATATTAATAACCAGCTTTAATAAAAAGCCCCAATATTAAACTAAGGTAATAAAATATTATTGGTGCTTAAAAAATAACCATATATTATATAATTGCCTATGGGATATTTAGGATTAAATTAACGGAGTTTTTTATAAATACCCCTTTTATTAAATACCAGGATAGGATTTCGAAAAAAGCAAATATAATACCTGGCCTATTAAAACGTTTAATAATATAATTATAAAAGGAGTATTAATAAAAATAATATTTTTATAATATTATAAATAAAAAAAGGTGCCTAAGGATTAATACGATTAAGTATAAAAGGCCTAAAATATAATTATAAAAAACCCCTGGTTTTTAAAAAATACGCCTAATTAAATTAATAAAAAGGACCAGGTACCTTAAATACGCCAGCCATAAATAAATTTAGCCGATAAGGTTTATAAAATACCTAAAAATAATAATATTTAAAATAATTAACCATTTATTATAATAAAAAATAAAATAATAGCGATTTAAGAGTATTTATAAAAAAGCTGGGAGAATATAAAAGCGGAAATAATAATAAAAACCCTTATTATTAATATTTATAATAAAACGGCGTAAACGGTTTTTAATTATAATTAGGAAGGAATTAAGAAAAAATAAGGCAGGCCCTTAAAAAAAGTAAAAGTGGAAGATAAAATTAAAGCGGTTAGGGAAAAAAAAGGCGCCAAAGGAAAAGAAAAGGATTATGGCCATAAAAGAATATTGGGCGTAATAAAGGAAAAAATGGAACGCAATATATAGGAGGAAAAAAAGGCGCCCTTAGGTAATAAATAAAAGGACCCCTTGAAATTTATAAACCTAATTTTTTAAAAGGTAATGGAAAAATAATTTATAAAAATTAGAGGGAGGCCTTACGGGTTAATAATTACGGAGGTATTATAAATATTATAATTTATAAAAATAACCTTATAAAAAAATTGGTAAATAAAATAAGGGTGGAGAAAATTATTAATAAAATTATTTATAAGGGTAAAAAACCAAAGGGATATTAATAAGTAATTCTAAATAAGCCTAATATTTACCAAATGGTTAAAATAAAGGTATATTTTATTAATAATATACCCCCGAAAGAATTAAAGTTTATAAACCTTATACGTATTGAATTATATTAATAATATAAGCGTATAAACTTTAAAGTTTTATTTATAAGCCTGCCAGGCGGCCTAAAAGCGGCAGTATTAAAGGGAGGAAAGGCAGTTTCTTATTTAATTAATATTCCCGACTTATTAATATTAATCCCCTTCATAATGCCTTTTTTTCTTTACCCGAGCCCGTACTTATTAATACGTATAAAAGGGCCAAAAAATAGGCTGGCCAGGGCTATTATAAATATAAGCGCGGAAGCCAATATTTTAAAATAAACCTACGCCCAGGAACACGGCTTTAAGGCTTATTAAACGCGAGTTGTGTTTTTTAATTATAATGGCCAAAAGACCAATTCAGCCTTGGTTATACGGTAATGGGTGCACATTGTTTTAAAACCTAAACGTATTGCGTAAAATTTTTTCGTATTAAAAAAAGATTAAAAAGGGGCGCCACAAGTAATATTAGGAATACCTTGTATTATGGTAATGGGGTAAAAATAGCGCCATAATAAAAAGCGTAATATTGTAGCGGGGAGTAGGTCTCATAACCTCGCTGCATGGTCGGTGTCTAAAACCAAGCTATTTGGTTTGGTTAAACCTCCAATTGCCTATTTAGGAGTGGTAACACTTTAGAAAACATGGAATAATCCTGTACAGGATTATTCCTAAACGAAAATATGGTATTTAGGGGAAAATATAATATATTAAATAATAATTACATTTCCATAATTAAGTTCTTGCCGCCATAATTTATTGCCCTCCCAGAAGTCCTATAAGTCCCGGGGGTCCTTCTGGCTTCTTATATAATCCTGTATAGGATTATTCTAAGGCTTTAAACTAATTATTTAAGCAATCGCGCCGGGCGCCGGTCTTTGGTATAAATGCAGCTGGGGATACCTCCGGCACCGCTATAATATATTAATCGGGGAGCTTAAAATAAAAGGGAGTAATTATATTATTATTATTATAAACCTAACCATAAAAAAAAAACGGAAAAAGATATTCCGTAATATTTATTCCTAAGCAATAAAGGTTTTTAGGAAAATATAGGAAACCCTTATAATTCGACCAATAAAAAAAAAGGCCAGTATGATATTAGGGAAACCCCGTACTGGTAAAATCGAAATCCCTACCTATATAATAAAAGTTTTGGATTTGGATAACGAAAAAATAATAGTTTAATTTTTTATAAAACAAATTAAACGCCTTATAAAAAGGTTTAGGGAGGATATACCCATAAAGGGGTACATTAATGGGCCGTAAAAAGGGGAGAACCTTTTAAATAAAAGGATTTGGACCGGAAAACCAAATATAAAGGTTACCCTTTATTAATTAAAAGGGTAGGGGCGTAAAAAGCCTTACGATTATTTATAAAACCCTAATTATAAAAAAAAAACTGCCAAAAAAAGGTTGGATATTTTCCCAGGAAAATATTATAAGGGTAACGATTAGGAGCTGCGAAACAATAAAAGGAGAATATAAGACTTTATTATTAACGAGATTTTAACCGTTAACAGAGCCCAGAAGGCATTTCCCCTTAATAATACCAATATTATTAATATTTTTATTATATATAAACGTATTATAACGGTGCCGGAGGTATCCCCCGCTGCATTTGTACCAAAGACCGGCGCCCGGCGCGATTGCTTAAATAATTAGTTTAAAGCCCTAAAATAATCCTGTACAGGATTATATAAGAAGCCAGGAGGACCCCCGGGACTTGTAGGACTTCTGGGAGGGTAATAAACCATGGCGGCAGAAACTTGGTTATAAAGATATAATTATTATTTAATATATTATATTTTCCCCTAAATATTATACCATTGTTTAAAAATAATCCTATATAGGATTATTTTATATTTTCTGAAGTATTACCACTTTTAAACAGGTAATTAAAGGTTTAATTAAACCAAATAGCTTGGTTTTAAATACCGACCATATAATAAGATTATTAAACCTATTCCCCGTTATATTTTTTAAAGGTTTAACCAGGATTTATGAATTTAAATCTCGGTAATAAGCCTATATTTTTTGGGATTAAAATTTAAGGAATTCCTTTACCATTTTCTCCCCTTAATTAATTTAAATTAATGGTTATAATTAAAGAATAATACTATACGGAATTATATTAATAAATATAAATAAAAATCCGCGGAAATTATTATATTAAGGTAAAAGAACCCTTTTACGGTATACCGGTAAAAAATTTATAATATTTATATTATAAAAAGCGGAAACGGATACTTATATTATAATAAAATTAAAAACCGATTAATATATTATATTATAAAAACCTAAGAAATTGCGTAAATTATATTCCTTGGGGGGGGTAATCTTTTTTTTACGGTAATAAAAGCGTAATATTCGGTTAAAAATTAATTGCCCCCAAAATAAAGTAAGTATAATAAATTAAGGGCAGTAATAAGTAAAGCTAGGCAAACCTATATAATATACGAAGCTTAAAAACCTTTCGGAACCCAATTATTTATACTTTAAACGATTTATTATTACGGAAAAACCAGGGAATATATTCTCGAAAAAAAAAATAAAGCGGAAGTTTTACGGTACTATAAAATTACCTTGGCAGTATTATAAACCTATAAAGGCCAAAACCAAATAACGGGAATTCGATTTTAAAATAGGGCCGGTACCGGTTAAAAATACGTATATGGTCGCGGTAGGAAGGCCAAAAAGAAATTAAGTTTTAAGTATTAAGCAAAACTGTATACCCTTATTATACCCTTATAAGCAAAATAATAAAGGTTAATAAATAATTAAACCTTTATTGTATTACGGAAATCCGGTGTAAAATTAAGGCGCGATATAGCGAGAAAGCCTTTATTTACTTGGTTATAAAAGGAGTAAAAAAAGGGATTATTAAAAATATTAATGCGTATAAAGAAAAGCAGGACTATAGTCCTATTTTTAAATAAAAGGAATATTCTTATAAGCCCAGCTTAAACTCCGAGGGTATTACGATTATAAAGGATTCTAAAAATTATATAATGGAGGGGCGATTTATACAATTCCGGTTAAACTTAAAATAAGGGGGAAAGTAATAGGAATACCCTTATATTATTAAAAGAAATTTTAAGGAGAAGGGATAATTAGGGCTGGTTAAAATTACCGCGGAAACTTAAGGGCTAAATAAGGCGCCCTTAAACTGGCCCGTATTATAATCCTACCTACGGTTATAAAAAAAATCCCAAAAATTATATGGCGGAGGGATAATTTATATAATTTCGGTTAAAGGGATAATAATATTAAGGTAAAAATTACGGAGGTATTTTAAACCGATTTGGGAAAAAGTAAATAAAATTAAATAATATTAGTATTTTATTTATAGGCAGGAGAAAATATATAATAACCGGGCTTGGTTTATAGGGGTTTATTACGGTTACGAAGGATTTTAAAAATTATATGGCGAAAGGATAATTTATATAATCCCGGTTAAAACCACGTAAATAAAAAACAGGAATTATAAAGTACTTTTACCGTTCCTTAAAGGGTATAAAAAAAAGGAAGGATTAAAACCACTAAGCGCTTTAAAATATAAGGGAAAATGGATACCGTTTTTTATAATTATTAAATTGTTTTTCGAATAAAGGCCTAACCCCCACCGTTTTTTAAATTAAGTTTTACTTTTTATTATTAATATTAAACCCCGTGCCCGACCTAATAAATACCAGGGGAAGTATTCCTTAAAGGGCTTAAAAAAATATAAATCGCCCGTTTAAATTAAGGTCGATCCCCTTTTAAGGAATTTAATATAAGGGTAATTTTATACAGGCCTTATTAAAAAAAAAAAAAAAAAGATTTCGAGAATTAAATTTATTTGGGAAAAGTTTAAGGGTTCCACGTTTTATTATAATCGGACCGTAACCAAAGGGAAATATGCCAATTATAAAAATTTATAAACGCCAAATTTTTAGGCTCCCACCTATGGAACCATGGTTAATTCCCCACCCCCTTTAAGGGCGCCCAATTTTTTTTACCTAAAAAAGCGGCCAAAGGGGGGGATAAATATACGGTAAGGAAATTATGGAAGGTTTAAAGCTTAGGGGAAGGTAAGGCGAGGCCTTTTAGCCTAAATAAGCTAACCAATATTATGCCCGGCCCTATAAAAAGCCGGTAAGCTAATAATTACCAGGAGCGGATTAATTAATAATAAGGGGTAAAGGCAATCGAGGAGAACGGTAAAGCGGTGTGCCTATAAAGCCTAAAATCTTTTAACGCAAGGCGCGGGACGCGAGGGATAGGACCTATTGGGGCCCCGGAAGAATAATATTAACGCCCGGAAAATAAGAAGGTAATTATTAAAAAAATTACATAGGTTTCTTATTTCGAATTATAAAAATCCCACGATTACGTTTAAAAGGCCTAAAAAGTATTACCATTATTATTATTTTTAGTTTTAAGGGACCGTTTATAATTTTCCAGCCTAGGGTTAAGGAAAAATAATCTTATATTATATTATCCTTTAAAAACCTATTTAAATCCTAATTCTTATAATTCTTTCCATTTTTTATAAATTATTTTATTTTTTAAAAAGTTATTCCATTATTTAAATTTATTATATTATATTTTTAAGGTAAGGCGCGGTAAAGGCTTTTTTACCAAAATATTATTACGGTAAAGGAAAATAAAAAATGCCTTATAAATAAGCCTTAGGCTTAAAAACGATTTTCGAAAATAAAAATACCCGAAAATACTAACGAAGTTTAAATTTTATTATATAAATAAGGAGCCGAGCGATCGCCTTTTAACCCTTCCTCGCTTAAAATCCCATTATTAAAAACTTTTATTACGCCAATACCCCGGGCAAAATATAATATAAACGTTTTTTTAATATTTTAAGGAATAAAATAAATACCATCCCCCGGCCAATTTATAAAAATAATATCCAGTATTAATTAATATAATCCCTATAAAATAAACCAATATATTATGGTCCGATTACCATTACCGCTCCTTAATATATAAGGGAGCGTAATATTTAAGGAAAACGATATTTTTTAATATACGCGTTAATTAAATTAAATATTTAAGCAGGCAGTATTTATAAACGATGCGTAAAAAATAAATTATATTATATAATATTATATTAGTACTTACGCCGAACCAGTTAAATCGTTTATTATAGGAAAAATATGGATTAAAGCAAAAGAGGCCTTAAAAACGGAATTCGTAAATAGGGATATTTTCCAGGAAGGCCGTAATATGGTAAACCTGGAGCGCTTTATTTATTAAAACTGGCCTATAAAAAATATTAATTAATAACGGTTATATATTACGGGGTAAAAATGCCGGCTCGCTTAATATAAGGAAAACCACACAGGTTATACCAATAATATTATTTTATTAAACGTATTCCTAAACGCCTTCGATAATATATCGTGGGCTTAATTATATAATTTAATAAGGATTATAAATAACGACCTATGCCTCGGAACCCATAAGGAATTCCTCCAAAAGCTTAAAGCGTTCCTGGATTAGCGTAAAAAAATAATAAAGCTATTCGGAAATAAGTTCTAATAAGAAGAAAGAGGGACCACTGCCCGCGCTAAGGAAGCCACGCGTAATCCTATTAACCCCCAGTTTTAATAAGCCAACCGATACGATTTGGCCAAAATGGCCTAAAGGAATTAAATTAATCCCCGCGATTTGCCGCCCGCGCTCCGATTATAAGAAAGCGATGAAATACCTATTAGCCGATTAGTCTTGCCTAAAGTAATTAAATAAAACTTAATTAAAAAGCTAAATACTTTAAACGTGGCTAATATATATGCGTTATTAAACCAGAAAATAAGCGAAGAAATAAAGTTGGTATTAAATAATGGTAAAATTAGGGAAAATAAGCCCTAATATAAAAACCATTATAAGCATAATCCTAATTAAACCTATTAAACTGGATAAAACCATACGCGGGGATTTTATTATATTTAGGCCAAATTCCCTTAAAAAATTAATATAATCTTTTTGGAGATTTTAAAGGTATAAGCACTTTTTATATTAATAACCAGTTTTAATAAAAGGCCCCAGTACTAGACCAAGGTAATAAAATATTATTAATGCTTAGGAAATAATTATATATTATATAATTATTTATAGGATGTTTAAAATCGAATTAACGGAATTCTTTATAAATACCCCTTTTATCGAATACCAGAATAGGACTTCGAAAAAAGCGAATATAATACCTGGCCTATTAAAATATTTAATAATATAATTACGGAAAAAGCGCCAATAAAAATAATATTCCTACGGTATTATAAGTAAAAAAAGGTGCCTAAAAATTAATACGATCGGGTATAAAAGGCCCAGAATATAATTATAAAAAACCCCTGATTTTTAAAAAATACGCCTAGCCTAATTAATAAAAAGGACCAAATACCTTAAATATACCAACCATAAATAAACCTAACCGACGAGGTTTATAAAATCCCCAGGAATAATGGTATTTAAAATAATTAACCATTTATTATAATAAAAGGTAAAGCAGCAATGGTTAAGGAGTACTCGTGGGAAAATTGGGAGAATATAAAAACGGAAATAATAATAAAAGCCCCTATTATTAATATTTATAATAAAACAGCGTAATCGGTTTTTAATTATAATTAAAAAGGAATTAAAAAAGAATAAGGCAGGCCCCTAAAAAGAGTAAAAGTGGAAGATAAGATTAAAGCGGTTGGGGAAAAAAAAGGTGCCAAAGGAAAAGAAAAGGATCCTGGCTATAAAGAAGTATTAGGCGCGATAAAAAAGAAGATGGAATATAATATATAGGAGAAAGAAAAGGCACCCTTAAGCAATAAGCGTAAGGACCCCTTAAAGTTTACGGACCTAATTTTTTAAAAAATAATAAAAAAATAACTTGTAAAAATTATAAAAAGGCCTTACGGGTTAACGATTACGGAGGTATTATAAATATTATAACCCATAAGAATAATCTTATAAAAGAAACTGGTAAATAAAATAAGGGTAAAGGAAATTATTAACGAAATTATTTATAAGGGTAAAAAGCCAAAGGAATATTAATAGGTAATTTTAAATGAGCCTAATATTTACCAGATGGTTAAAATAAAAACACGCTTTATTAATAATATACCCCCGGAGGAATTAAAATTTATAAACCTTATATATATTTAATTATATTAATAATATAAGCGTATAAATTTTAGGGTTTTATTTATAAGCCTGCCAGGAGGCCTAAAAGCGGCAATATTAAAGGAAGAAAAGGTCATCTTTTATTTAATTAATATTCCTAACCCATTGGTATTAATCCCCTTAATAATCCCCTTTTTTTTTTACCCGAGCCCGTGCTTATTAATACGTATAAAAGGGCCAAAAAATAGGCTGGCCAGGATTATTATAAATATAAGCGCGGAAGCCAATATTTTAAAACGAACCTACGCTTAAAAATACGGCTTTAAGGCTTACCAGGCGCGAATTACGTTTTCCGATTATAATGGCCAAAAAACTAATTCAGCCTTAATTATACGGTAATGGGTGCATATTTCTTTAAAACCTAAACGTATTATATAAAACTTTTTCGTATTAAAAAAAAATCGAAAAGGGGCGCCAAAAGTAATATTAAGAATGCCTTTTATTATAATAACGGGGTGGAAATAATATTATAATAAAAAGTGCAACGTATTAATCGGGGAGCTTGAAATAAAAGGGAGTAATTATATTATTATTATTATAAATTTAACCCTAAAAAAAGAATATAGAAAAATACTCCGTAATATTTATCCCTAGGGAATAAAGGTTTTTAAGAAAATATAAAAAGCCTTTATAATTCGACCAATAAAAAAAAAAGGCCAGTACAGGATTAGGGAAACCCCGTGCTGGTAAAATCGAAATCCCTGCCTATATAATAAAAATTTTGGATTCGGATAACGAAAAAATAATAGCCTAACTTTTTATAAAAAAAGTTAAGCGCCTTATAAAAAAGTTTAAGGAGGATATACTTATAAAAGGGTATATTAATGAACCGTAAGGAGGGAAAAACCTCCTAAATAAAGAAATCTGGACCGGAGAACCAAATATAGAAATTGCCTTTTATTAACTAAAAGGGCAGGGGTATAGGAAATTTTATAATTACCCACGGAACCTTAATTATAAAAAAAAAATTACCAAAAAAAGGTTAAACGTTTTCCTAAAAGAGTATTATAAGGGTAATAATCGGAAATTATAAAGTAATAAAAAAAGAATATAAAACTTTATTATTAATAAAATCCTAAGCATTGGCGGAGCCCAGGAGGCATTTCCCCTTAATAATACTAATATTATTAATATTTTTATTATATATAAATATATGGCGGATAAAATAAAGCCCGTGGATATTTAAATAAGGCATAAAGCGGCCCCCGTAAACCCGGACTAATATAAGAAAAAGTGGGAAAAAAATAAGCCATCGGAAAAAAATTATAATAATATTAAATAAAATAAATACGTTTACCCACGATTATATAAGGCAGGGTACAGCGGCACCAGGCTTATATTGGAAAAAAAAAAAAAAAATTTAAAATCCCTTGGGAAATTATAAGGGGAAAAATAAAGGATATTTATAAATATACTTATAAATAAAAAATAAGCGTTGGTATGGTTTTGGGAATATTTAGGTAAAATTAACCCTAATATAGCCCCTCCCCAGAAAATCAATACGGTACCTTATATAAAATAGCAGGTTAAAAATATTCCTATTCCCAAGGCATTAATAATAATAATAATCGAAATACTCGAGGAGCGAAGAAAAAAGGGGGTAATTAAACCAAGCCAAACGGCGTACCGTAATCCCTGGTTTTTAATTAAAAAGAAAAATGGGAAATACCGTTTAATTAATTTAACGGAAAGGCTTAATTCAATTATAATTCGTAATACTTTTATACCTTTAATTACCAATAAATTTATAAAAAATATAACCTATTACCAGTTTATTTTACTCCTGGATTTTTACTCCGGATATAACCAAATGGTGCTTAATTTAAAATCCCAAGATTTTATTACCTTTATAATATTCGCCGGCCTATTTAAAATAACCACGCTTCCGTAAAAAGGAACGAATAATATTACTTAATTCTGCAGGATTATTTCCATTATTCTTTTAGGTTTTATTCTAATAATATATAGGATATTTATTAATAATATTACGGTTAAAGGTCCTATTATTATATATAATGGGCGAGAAATTTACCCAGGGGTACGGTAATACATGGCCGAATATATTAGGAATTTAAATTAAGTATTATTACGGAATAAGCTGGCCGGGACCATAATCTTTATGGTTAAATTTAAATAATGCTAAAAATTAACCGTAATAATAGGTTTTATATATAAAATAAATGGCCGTAATTCTAAATAAACCAAAATTATTAAAATTAAAAAATAAACGGTTTTTAAAAATATATCGAATATTAAAAGATTTATTAATATGGTGGTCTTTTACCGAATATTTATTAAGGATTTTATTTATATTATTAAACCCTTATATAAACTTATCCGTATAGGGGTGCAGTTTATTTAGGAGGAAAAGTATATAAAAGTAATGGAAATCCTTAAATAAGCCCTAATATTGCCCCCAGTTTTAATTAAAATTAATTACTCCCCGAAGGCAGGGCGTATTATTATTAAAGTAAACGTATTAGGAACCGGATAGGGAGTATAAATCGGCCAAAAAAGGGAAGGGAAGGTTTTAATAATAAGGTACGAGTTTGGTTATTAAAAAAGAGCCAAAGGAATATACCATTTGGCTAAGCTGGAATATAAAGGGCTGCTTATAATTTTAAAGCGATTACGGAATTACCTATACGGCGCGCATTTTACCCTTAGGATAAATACGGTTAATATAATATATTAACTTAATAATAATATTGGTAATTTACCCGAAATACTTATTATTAAATAAATCGTATAAATACGGTAATTCGATTTTAATATGGAGTATATATTAAAAAATAAAAATATTATGGTAAATGCGTTATTATAAAAACCCCCAGGACCCTTAAACGAAAAAGATAATAAACTAAAGGAAAATATCGAAAATTTTATTAATATATAATTATACGTGCTTAGGGCTGTATAAAATTAAAGGAATGCTAAAATTTTAGGAGGAAAAGTTTAAAGTAATAAATCCCGAAAAACAGCGTATTTCCTTACCACCCTAAAAGGACCGAGCAATATTTCTTATAAATTATTCCTTTATTAAAAAAGAAAGGCTTTAAATTATTTGGTAAGGGATTAAAAGCTTTAGTATAAAACCTTAAGGGGTAAATTATAATTATAATTGGTGGTTAATAATAATTAAACCCGGAAATATATTATTTAAAATAATTATATTTATAAAAGGTATAAAGAATAAAACGCTATATTTAATTTTATTATTTAATATTATTATTAAAAAGGATAATAAAAGCAGGTATAGGAAATATTAAGAATCTGCCTAATTTATTAAAAGCGAAACCCTTAAAGGCCTAAAATACCGCTAAAAATTTTTAACCCTATTTTAACCCCCTTTTTTAAAATTTCGCTCGATATTTTTTGGATATTATTAAAAAAAGGGTATATTTATATTATATAGGCCAAATATAATTTAATAAAATGGATTAAAGGGCGACCATTACGAAAAACCACCGTAAGGTAAATGGCTAATTTCGTTTAATAAAATATAATTTATAAGTATGGGATATATAAAAAAATTGGTAATTAATAAAGGACCAAAAAACCGAGGATTTTTGGATAAGCTTATAAAGCAAATAGGCCTGGCCAAAATTACGGTATCGGCGTATAATTTATAATTATAAGGGGGAATAAAATACCATTATTTAAGTACCAGGGACGCGTTATTAAAACTAGGCGGCAGCTGGGTTAATGCATACCCAGGGGTATTAATAATATAAAAAATTACGATACACTAAATTATAAGATTCTCCCTATACGTATTATTATACGGTTAAAAGATGGTTACCCCTATTAAAATGGCGCTCCCTATTTGGAGAATAATTAATTAAAAAGGTAATATACCGTACGCGGATTTTTTGGCGGAAAGGAGTCGGGTAATGGAACGGAAAAAAACGGACTTGGCGGAGGCAGCCCAAATTCTACGATAGAATAGGGAAACCAAGGCTAAATATATGGATAAGAAAAATAGCGGGAAAATAAGGAAAATCCTATTAAAAAAAGGGGATTTAATATTATTATAAATACCAATTATAAGGGTTAGGAGTATAAAGAATAAACAAAACCCTCGATAGATAAGGCCTTATATTATTTATAAGCTTTCGAATAAAAAAAAAACGGTATAGTTTAAGGAACCTTATAAAAAAAGCCCTCCCTTTAAATATATAATCGGGAGTAATAAGGTTAAGAAATTTATTTAAAGGAACGAATGGTGGAATAAGCCGGCAGGAATTAGTAATAATACCTGGAAAAAATAGGAACCTTATTTAAAATAAAATAATAAATTAGGAGAGGATTATATAGGATTAAATAATAAAAAGAATAGCTCGAAAGGCTATATTGGGGATAATATATTAAAAAGTTTAGGTAAGGACTAATGCCGAACGGTAATATTTTATGGTAACGATTAAAAGGAAAAAAATAATTTAACCGAACGTATTATTATAATATTACGGTTAAAAAAACCACGCAATATAAAAAAATTAAAAAACGAAAAACGGGAATCGGGAAAAGTACTTTTTTTAAAAATAACGAAAAAAATACGATTCCAAATTTTAATAATAATTACGGAAAAATTCGGTAATATTTTTTTTATAAAGGAATAAAATTATATAATATTATAAAACCTTTAAAGGAATTACCATATAAAAAAAAATTCCCTTTTTTTTATATCCCCTTTTTTATATAATAATAAGCCTTAACCAGCTTAAAACCAAATATTATAAAAAAACCCAGTAAAAACCATATACCTAAAGCTCCGTTAATAACCCAAGGTATATATATATATATAAAAAAAAAACCATATTCCTTAATCCAGAAATTTAAAAGGGAATATTTTTATATTTCCTTTTTCCTGTTCCCATATTATATTAAATGGCCCTATTTTAAACCATTTATAAATAATAATTAAAAATAATTTCCTAATTTTAGGAAAAAATTACCCGTTTAAATTTTAATTTATTTATTTAATTTATAAAAAAAAAAGGGCGGGATCCCTATTTAAAAGGTTATATATAAAAGTAAAAATTCCTTTATAGGAAAAACTTAATTTCTTATATTAAAGGACGCCATTAAATAATCCTATATATTATAATTTTTATTTTAATAATAATGAAAGGATTAATCGCGGAATAAAAAAATTATGGTTTAATTTTAAAGAATTTATAATACCCCTTATTCCTTACGAGAGCGTAAACCCTGGCAATAAACAGAAGCCTAAAAGGCCGCCGCGCCATCACCGTTATTTTCTTTAAAAACTTTACCTTGGCCACCCCCTCGATTATAAACGCCAAAAAAACCAAACCCTTATATTAATTATATAAAAGGCCTGGTTAGGCCGGGAATATTTTTAACCCCCAAATTTAAAATATTTATAATTTTTAAAAAATTAGGGCCGCCGAAAATAATTTTAAAATAATTCTTTTAATACTTAATATTTTATTCCTATACCGTATTATTAAATAATTTTTCGATACGGAATTTTTTATAAGGGGTATAATTATTATAGGGAGAATTAAAGTTTAAAATTAATATATACTTTTTAAGGCCTTTATTTTCGGCTATATAAACCTCGCCAAACCAAAGGTAATTATTATACCTATTCCCGGTATACCTAGGAACGGAAATATATTTAAAAAAGGGGAATATATAATAAATAAAAATATTAAACTTTTAACCTTAAAAATAATTCGCCCACCCGGAGGTATAATATTTATAAGGGTTTTTATTTACCATACCCTTAAATTATATGGCCAATGTTTATTAATAATAAAAGCAAAGGAAGGAATATAAATTACCCAGAATTTACCCTAGGAAATCTTTATATAGGATGGGAATAATAATAGGCCGATTAACCCTTTTATATAATATAGGGGCCAGGCTAATAATCTTAAAAAGGGTTTTAAATATATCCAGGTTAATATATATGGCCATATAAATATAATTTAAAGGAGGGTCCCTAAATAGGCCAAACTGGAAATAATAAAGGATATTTTAAAAAAATAATAATAATTAATCCTACTTAGCCCTAGAAGGTAAAAATGAAAAAGGTGTAAAAGTGGAATAAACCTTATAAATAAAATTAAAAACCGGCTTAAACCGGGTCCTTTTAATAAGGCTCGAGAATAATCTCGGCGAAAAAATACCAAGTTAAAAGGTTTAAACGGTATCGTGCCTAAAAGGTATTTTAATTTTAAAAACCGTAACCGTACATTAGGGTGGTTAATTTAGGGGGATTAAATTAAAGGAAAAGGTAAAAAAGGACCTTTTAAATAAACCCTAGGAGAAAAAACCCGGGCTGGTTTATTATATAAGGTTAAATTAATAAAAGGTATAAAATAATAGGGGGGATAAAGGAAGCCGAGCAAAGCCGCTAGAACTAATGGTTAGGTTTTAAAGCACCCGATTAATACGGCCTTGCGGTTTAACCGGTAAAGGAAAAGGAGCAGGAATAATTACCAGGGAAATTAAAACTAAATAATCCTATATAAAATTAATAATTTAAAAAAAATATACCTGGAAAAGGGCTTCGAGTAATAATAAAAATGGCGTTAATTAAAAAGGCCGCCTAATCACGAGCAAAACGCTTAATAATCCGAGTGCGGCTTTTTATAATACGAGCCCCGGGCCCTTTTATAAAAGGAAAAGGAATACGAAAATAAGGGAGGGCAAAGGTTATATAATAAGGTGTAGGAAAAGGAAAAGGCTGGCTTATAAGTATAATAGGTTTGGAAAAACCAAAAGGCTTATTGGCCGCTGGTAAACGCCGAATAAAAGCCAAAAGGTTAGGGAGCCCCTTATAAACCTTCTTATTATTACTTTGGTTTAAATGGAATATATTTTAAAAGGATTAGGGAGTAAATTAAAAAAAGGGGGTAATAAAGAAAGCGAGTGTTTAAAGGAAAAAGGGCTTGGAGGAAGGGAAAAAAGCGAGGAATATATAAAAAGAAAAGCATTATAGGGAGAAAAAAGGCACCGATAAAAAGTATATAAGAGAAAGGATTATCGAAGGTATAGGAAAAAAAAAAGGGAGAGAAATTGGGCCAAAAATACTTATATAATTATTCGATTAAAAATAGGAGGCCCGCTAATAATTATAAAAATTATAGGAATTATAAGGGTAATAAGGCAAAAGGGTAATAATGGGAACGCTTAAAAAAACATCTATTTATTTAAAAAAATACCACCGTTTACCTAAAACCCGCCAATATATTTAAACCTTATAGGTATAAATACCCCCTTTTTTCCCCCCCTATATTTCCTCGATTTTTTTTAACCATACTATTTTCTAGCCTTAAATCTTTATAATATAATCCTATTTAACTTATTTTCCATTTTAATTTAATTCCTTATTTTTAAATTCCCTTACCCATTAAAAGTTTATATTACCCTTAATCTAACCCCCGGTATTTAATACCTTTTTAACCCTTTTAACCTAAAAACTTTAATCCAAATATACCTTTTATTTTTTATTTTTACCTAATAAAGCGAAAAAACCCTAAATAATATTATTTTAATAATAAAAGATTATACCTTCGAAGGATTAAGGCTAAAGAATAAAACCAGCGCTTAAATGCTTAAATATTAATCGGAGTTCTTGTTTAAATTATCCCGAAAAGTGATTTTTTATATAAAAGCCCTCGTTAAATCTTAACATTTATATAAAAACCAGGCCCGCTAAGAAGGGCTAATCCCTTTATATATTTTATATATAAATAATCCAAAGCTTAAAGAAATTACCCAAAGGAATATAAGCGTAATTATTAAAAATATGCTTAACTTTATCGACCGCCATAAAAATAACCGTTTCCGCCAACGGTTTCGAAGGCCTATTATTACTAAAGCGTTTTTTATAAACATTTGGGCATATATATATAATATTATTAAATTATTAAAATATAATTAACCTTTTTTCCATTAATAATTAATTGCCTATAAAGATTACCTTAAAATATATAGCGGGGTAAATAATATTGGGTTTATAATTACGGATTTTAAACGCCTAAGGGGGCTTAAAAATATGCCAATTATTAAAAATTAGGCGGCCCTTATAATTCCCTTATAATACCCGTTTTTTAAAAATTATAATTTATTTGGTATAATAAAGGCGGGGGTTAATCTTATAATAAAAAAATAAAAAAACCCGCGAATAATTTTTATCTAAGATTACCTAAGGAATATAATACTTATTATATTTATACCAAAGAATATAAAAAAGGATTTTAAAAGGTATATATAGGAGGTTTATATAAGGTTTTCGATAATATTTTAAAATAAAACTAATAGGGGTATATTTAAAAAATACGGCCTCCGGCCTAAGGTCCTTTTTATAATAATTATTTTTATATAAATTAACCCCTTTTACCGATCTTAATACCTTATAATATTAAAAACGCTTAGGATTATAATTTATAAATAAAAAATAATATAGATTTATACGCGAATAAAAAGGGAGGTTTACGTTAATAAAAAGGCCCTTATACTTTAAAAGTTAAAGGATAATGGAAAAAGGTTATAATACCGCCTCCGAAAATTAAAATTAGGTATAAGGGGAAAAGGGATAAGAAACCATATATTATATTCCTTCGGGCCACCGCCTAATAATTATATAAGGCATTTTATAAATTAGGTAAAGGTATTTTATATAAATTATTTAAGGTTTATAATAAGCCTTAATTTATTAAGGAACCTTTTTAAAACAGGGTAATTATAAGGGAAAATTAATATTATTATTCGGTACGAGGTTTTTTTACGCATAATAACGGGGGATAATAATCCCTAGGATTATTTGGTTAATAATAAAAAATGGCAAAGCCTAAATATAAATATAAACACTGCCGGGATACGTTCTTATATACTTAACGTTCGTATAGGCCTTAGGCCTTTTTTAATACGCCTTAAGCTCCTTAATATTAGGGTAAATTCTATAGCTCGCAAAAGGGTAAACCCGTTTAATTTTTATACGGAAAACCAAAAGAATATAATAAAGTTAAAATTGGGAAATAATATAAATTCGGACTTTATTTATATAATTAGTTTTATATACCGAAGGCGGAAGGGCCAAATGGCCTCGGAAAAAAAAGGGGGCAATAACCGCCTTCGTAAATCTCCTAAGGGAAAACATATATTACCGGGATAAAAACCTAATTTATTAAAATTATTTAAATTATTATTACGCACCCCTTTCCTTTTTTTTTTACCCTTCGCACGCTTTATTATACGCGTATTCCCCGTTAATTATTAATCGTTACCCTTATCCCTACCCTTAAGAATAGCCTTATTTTCCCCACGCATAGTTTTTATTTTTAAACAATTATTATAACCCTAATTCCCTTTATATATTAATTAATATTAATAGGTATATAAAAAATAATATAGGCCGCTTTTTAATATTAAGGTAAATAATAATTTCGAAATATTTAAGGAGGAGATTATTAAGGAGTCTTTATACCGTTTATTGGTAAAAAGAAGGGCCCACCGGCCGGAAAACCCTAGGTTTTATTTTATTTAATATTATTTACCCTATCCCGGACCTAATATATAACCTACCTATACCGAGAATTTCCCGGGGTGGGTTATTATTAAAAGGAATATCGAGCAAAAGGTTATGGAAAAGGAGGAAAAAAAGGAAGCTCGAAAAAGGGAGGCGGCGAGAGCGAAAAATACGGCCTATAATATTAAGTATGGCCAGCGCCGCCGATTTAAAAGGATTAAAAGGGCTCCTTAAGCTCGATTGGCTTTTAACTGCATAAAAAAGGGGGATAAATGTTTTATTTTTTATTTTATAAATCGTTCGGAGTAAAGCTTAAATACTATTAATTAAAATAAACCCTCCGGGGAAAATAAAGGTTAGGGTATAATAAAATTTATAAAAATAAAGTTATATAGCCCTGTTTAATTATAATAAAATAAAAAAAGGAACGCGTAATTATTATAAAAAAGTAATTAGTAATATACGAAAGGCGAGGAAGCGGATAAATCGGTAATACTGGCAGGAGCCAGGAAACTTTTCCTGAAATTTTTCGGACCGCGGGGCGCGGTTTTTTATTATAGGTTGGTAAAATATAACGGTACCGGAGATATTCCCCGTTATATTTATACCAAAGACCGGCGCCCGGTATAATTGCTTAAATAATTAATTTAAAGCCCTAAAATAATCCTGTACAGGATTATATAAAAAGCCAGGAGAACCCCCGGGATTTATGGGACTTTTAAAAGGGCAATAAACCATGGCGGCAGAAACTTAATTATAAAAATATAATTATTATTTAATATATTATATTTTCCCCCAAATATTATACCATCGTTTAGGAATAGTCCTGTATAGGATTATTCCATGTTTTCTGGAGTGTTACCATTCCTAAATAGGTAATTGGAGGTTTAACCAAACCAAACAGCTTGGTTTTAAACACCGACCATACAGCGAGGTTATCAGACCTACTCCCCGCTACAGTATGGCGGATAAAATAAAGCCCGTGGATATTTAAGTAGGGTATAAAGCGGCCCCCGTAAACCCGGACTGGTATAAGAAAAAGTGGGGAAAAAATAAACTATTAGAAAAACATTATAATAATATTAAATAAAGTAAATATATCTGCCCATAATTATATAAGGCAGAATATAATGGCACCAGGTTTATACTGGAAAGGAGAAATAAAATTTTAAAATCCCTCGGAAAATTATAAGGGGAAAAATAAAGAATATTTATAAATATACTTATAAATAAAAAATAAATGTTGGTATGGTTTTGGGAATATTTAGGTAAAATTAACCCTAATATAACCCCTCCTTAAAAAATCGATATAATATTTTATATAGGGTGGCAGATTAAAAATATTCCTATTCCTAAGGTATTAATAATGGTGGTAATCGAAATACTCGAGAAGTAAAGAAAAAAGGGGGTGATTAAACCAAGCTAAACGGTATACCGTAACCCCTGATTACTAATTAAAAAAAAAATAAGAAATACCGCTTAATTAATTTAACGGAAAGGCTTAATTCGGTTATAATTCGTAATATTTTTATACCTTTAATTACCGATAAATTTATAAAGAATATAATTTATTACCAGTTTATTTTATTCCTGGATTTTTACTTTAAATATAATTAAATGGTGCTCGATTTAAAATCCCGAGATTTTATTATTTTTATAATATTTACCGGCCTGTTTAAAATAACCACGCTTCCGTAAAAAGGAACAAATAATATTACTTAATTTTGCAGGATTATTTCTATTATTTTCCTAGGTTTTATTTTAATAATATACAGAATACTTATCGATAATATTACGGTTAAAGGTCTTATTATTATATATAATAGGCGAGGAATTTACCCAGGGGTACGGTAATATATGGCCAAATATATTAGGAATTTGGATTAAATATTATTACGGAATAAACTGGCCGGGATTATAATTTTAATAATTAAATTTAAATGGTACTAAAAATTAACCGTAATAATAGGTTTTATATACGGAACAAATGGGCGTAATCCTAAACAGGCCAAAATTATTAAAATTAAAAAATGGACGGTTTTTAAAAATACATCGAATATTAGAAGATTTATTAATATAATGGTTTTTTACCGAATATTTTTAAAAATTTTACTTATATTATTAAACCCTTATACGAATTTACCCGTATAGGGGCGCAGTTTATTTAAGAGAAAAAGCATACCAAAATAACGGAGATCCTTAAATAAGCCCTAATATTACCCCCAATTTTAATTAAAATTAATTACTCCCCGAAGGCAGGGCGTATTATTATTAAAATAAATGTATTAGGAACCGGATAAAGACTATGGATCGGCCAAAAAAGGGAAGGGAAGGTCTTAATAGCGAGGTATAAGTCCGGCTATTAAAAAAAAGCTAAAAAAATATACCATTCGGCCAAATTAAAATATAAGGGGCTGTTTATGGTTTTAAAGCGATTACGGAATTACTTATACGGCGCGCATTTTATTTTTAAAATAAATGCGGTTAATATAATATATTAATTTAATAATAATATTATTAACCTACCCGGAGTACTTATTATTAAATAAATTAAATAAATACGGTAATTCGATTTTAATATAAAGTATATATTAAGAAATAAAAATATTATAATAAACGCGTTATTATAAAAGCCCCCAGGACCCTTAAATAAAGAAAATAATAAATTAAAGGAAAATATCGAAAATTTTATTAATATATAATTATATATACTTAGGGTTATATAAAATTAAAGGGATATTAAGATTTTGGGAGGAGAAGTATAAAGCGATAAATCCCGAAAAATAGTGTATTTCCTTACCACCTTAAAAAAACCGAGCAATATTTTTTATAAATTATTTTTCCGTTAAAAAAGGAAGGCTTTAAATTACCTAATAAAGGACCAAAAACTTTGGCGCAAAACCTTAAAGGGTAAATTATAATTATAATTGGTGGTTAATAATAATCAAACCCGGAAATATATTATTTAAAATAATTATATTTACGGAGGGTATAAAAAACGGAACATTATATTTAGTTTTATTACTTAATATTATTATTAAAAAGAATAATAAAAATGAATATAGGAAATATTAAAAGCCTGCCCAATTTACCAAAAGCGAAACCCTTAAAGGCCTAAAATATTATTAAAAATCTTTAATTTTATTTTAACCCCCTTTTTTAAGGTTTCGCTTAATATTTTTTAAATATTACCAAAAAAGGGTATATTTATATTATATAGGCCAAATATAATTTAATAGGATGGATTAAAGGGCGATTAATATAAAAAGCCACCGCAGAATAAATGGCCAATTTTATTTGGTAAAATATAATTTATAAATATAAAATATATGGAAAATTAATAATTAATAAAGGACCGGAAAACCGATGGTTTTTGAATAAATTTATAAAGCGAATAAGCCTGGCCAAAATTATGGTATTGGTGTATAATTTATAATCGTAAGGGGGAATAAAACACCACCATTTAAGCACCAGGGACGTATTATTAAAATTAAGCGGTAATTAAATTAACGCGTACCCAGGAATATTAATAGTATAAAAGGTTATAATAAATTAAATTATAGGATTTTCCCTATATGTATTATTATACGATTAAAAAATAATCACCTTTATTAAAATGGCGCTTCTTACCTAAAGAATAATTAATTAAAAAGGTAATATACCGTACGCGGATTTTTTAATAAAAAGAAGCCGGGTAATAAAATAAAAAAAGACGAATTTGGCGGAGGCAGCCCGAATTTTACGACGGAATAGGGAAACCAGGGCCAAGTATATAGATAAGAAAAATAGCGGGAAAATAAGGAAAATCCTCTTAAAAAAAGGGGATTTAATATTATAATAAATATTAATTATAGGGGTTAGGAGTATAAAGGATAAATAAAACCCTCGATAAATAAAACCCTATATTATTTATAAATTTTCGAATAAAGGAAAAACGGTGCAGTTTAAGGAACCTTATAAAGGGAGCCCTTTTTTTAAACGTATAATCGGGAGTAATAGGATTAAGAAATTTGTCTAAAAAAACGGATGGTAGAATAAGCCGGTAAAAATTAATAGTAATACCTGGAAAAAATGGGAATTTTATTTAAAATAAAATAATAAATTGGGAGAGGATTATATAGGATTAAATAATAAGGAGGATGGTTTAAAAGGCCATATTGGGGATAATATATTAAAAGATTTGGGTAAGGATTAATACCGAACGGTAATATTTTATAATAATAATTAGGAGGAAAAAAACAATTTAACCGAAAGTATTCTTATAGTATTACGGTTAAAAAAACCACATAATATAAAAAAATTAAAAAATAAAAAGCGGGAATCGGGAAAAGTACCTTTTTTAAGAATAACGAAAAAAGTACGATTTTAAATCCTAATAATAATTATAAAAGAATTCGGTAATATTCCTTTTATAAAGGAATAAAGCTGTATAGTATTACGAGACCTTTAAAGGAATTACCATATAAAAAGAAATTCCCTTTTTTCCATAGCCCCTCCTTTATATAATAATAAGCCCCAATTAGTTTAAAATTAAATATTATAAAAGGACCCAGCAGAAATTATATACCTAAAGCTCCATTAATAATCCGAGATATATATATATATATAAAAGAAAAACCATATCCTTTTATTTAAAAGTTTAAAAGGGAATATTTTTACGTTTTTTTTTTCCGTTTCCATACTATATTAAATGGCCTTATCCTAAACCATTTACAGGTAATAATTAAAAATAATCTTTTAATTTTAAAAAAAGGTTACCCGTTTAAATTTTAATTTATTCGTTTAATTTAGGGAAAAAAAAGGGCGGGATCCCTATTTAAAGGGCTATATGTAAAAGTAAAAATTCCTTTATGGGAAAAATTTAATTTTTTATATTAAAAAACGCCATTAAATAATCCTATATAATATAATTTTTATTTTGGTAATAACGAAAGGATTAATTGCGGGACCAAAGAATTATAGTTTAATTTTAAAAAATTTATAATATCCTTTATTTTTTACGAAAGCGTAAATCCTTGCGATAAGTAAAAGCCTAAAAGGCCGCCATACCATTATTATTATTTTTTTAAAGGTTTTACCTTGGTCACCCCCTTAATTATAAACGCCAAAAAAACCAGACCTTTATACCGGTTATATAAAAGGTCTGGTTAGGCCGGGAATATTTTTAACCCCCAAATTTAAAATATTTATAATCTTTAAAAAATTAAGGCCGCCGAAAATAATTTCGAAATAATCCTCTTAATACTTAATATTCTGCTCCTATACCGTATCGTTAAATAATTTTTTAATGCGGAATTTTTTATAAGGGGTATAACCATTATAAAAAGGATCGGAGTTTAAAATTAATATATATTTTTTAAGGCCTTTATTTTCGATTATATAAACCTCGCCAAATTAAAAATAATTATTATACCTATTCCCGGTATATTTAAAAACGGAAATATATTCGAAAAAGGGGAATATATAATAAATAAAAATATTAGGCTTTTAGTCTTAAAAGTAACTCGCCCACCTAAAGGTATAATACTTATAAGGATTTTTATTTATTATACCCTTAAATTATACGGCTAATACGTATTAATAATAAAAGTAAAAAAAAGAATATAAACCACCTATAATTTACCCCAGGAAGCCTTTATATAAAATGGGAATAATAATAGGCCGATTAACCCTTTTATATAATATAAGGGCCAGGCTGGTAATTTTAGGAAGGGTTTTAAACATATTTAAATTAATATATATAGCCATATAAATATAATTTAAAGGAGGGTCCCTAAATAGGCTAAATTAAAAGTAACGAAGAATATTTTAAAAGAGCAATAATAATTAGTCCTGCTTAGCCTTAAAAGGCGAGAATGGAAAGGGTACAAAGGTGGAATAAACCTTATAAATAAAATTAAAAATCGGCTTAAATCGGGTCCTTTTAATAAGGCTCGAAAATAACCTCGGCGGAAGAATATTAAACTAAAAGGCCTAAACGGCATCGTGCCTAAAAGGCATTTTAATTCTAAAAACCGCAACCGTATATTAGGGTGGTTAATTTAAGGGGATTAAATTAAAGGAAAAGGTAAAAAAGGACCTTTTGGATAAACCCTGGGAAAAAAGGCCCGGGCTGGTTTATTGTTTAAGGTTAAATTAATAAAAGGTATAAGGTAATAGGGGGGATAAAGGGAGCCGAGTAAAGCCATTAAAACTAATGGTTAGGTTTTAAAATACCCGATTAATGCGGCCTTACGGCCTAGCCGGCGAAGGAAAAAAAGCAGGAGCAATTACCAGGGAAATTAAAACTAAATAGCCCTGTATAAAATTAATAATTTGGAAAAAATATACCTAAAGGAGGGCTTCGGGTAATAATAAAAGTGGTATTAATTAAAAGGGCCGCCTAACCATAAATAAAACGCTTAATAATTTAAATACGGCTCCTTATAATATAAGCCCCGGGCCCTTTTATAAAAGGAAAGAAAGTGCAAGGGCGAGAAAAAGCGAAGATTATACGATAAGGTATAGGAAAAGAAAAAGGCTGGCTTATAAATATAATAGGTTTGGAAAAGCCAAAAGGCTTATTGGCCATTAATAAACGCCGAATAAAAGCCAAAAGATTAGGGAGCCCCCTATAAACCTTTTTATTATTACTTTGGTTTAAATGGGATATATTTTAAAAGGATTAAGGAGTAAATTAAAAAAAGGAGATAATAAAGGGAGCGAGTATTTAAGGGAAAAAGGGCTTAAAGGAAGGGAAAAAAGTAAGGAATATATAAAAAAAGAGTATTGTAGGGAGAAAAAAGGCATTAATAAAAAGTATATAAAAAGAAGGATTATCGAAGGAATAGGAGGAAAAAGAGGGAAAGAAGTTGGGCCAAAATATTTATATGATTATTTAATTAAAAATGGGAGGCCCGCTAATAATTATAAAAGTTATAGGAGTTATAAGGGTAATAGGGCAAAAGGGTAATAATGGGAATACTCGAGGAAATACTTATTTACCTAAAAAAATACCACTGTTTATTTAAAACCCGCCAATATATTTAAACTTTATAAATATAAATACCCCCTTTTTTCCCCCCAATATTTCCTTAATTTCTTTTAACCATATTATTTCCCAGCCTTAAATCTTTATAGTATAATCCTATTTAATTTATTTTCCATTTTAATTTAATTCCTTATTTTTAAATCCCCTTACCCTTAAAAAGCTTATATTACCCTTACCCTAACCCCCGGTATTTAATACTTTTTTAACCCTTTTAATTTAAAAACTTTAATTTAAATATACCTTTTATTTTTTATTATTACCAAAATAAGTAAAAAAGCCCTAAGCAGTATTATTTTAATAATAAAAGATTATACCTTTAAAGGATTAAGGCTAAAGAATAAAACCAGTGTTTAAATGCCTAAATATTAATCGGAGTTTTTATTTAAATTA
Source organism: Zalerion maritima (assembly GCA_022664585.2). Classification (NCBI taxonomy): domain Eukaryota; kingdom Fungi; phylum Ascomycota; class Sordariomycetes; order Lulworthiales; family Lulworthiaceae; genus Zalerion; species Zalerion maritima. The sequence goes on from JAKWBI020000303.1 coordinate 49,993, forward strand.
TCCCGAAAGGTAATTTTTTATATAAAAGCCCTCGTTAAATCTTAGCGCCTGTATAAAAACCCGGCCTATTAAAAAGGGCCAATCCCCTTATATATTTTATACGTAAATAACCCCGAGCTTAAAAAAATTGCCTAAAGAAATATAAGCGTAATTATTAGGGATATACTTAATCTTATCGACCGCCACCGGAATAATCGTTTCCGCCAACGGCTTTAAAGGCCCATTATTATTAAAGCGTTTTTTATAAATACTTAGGTATATATATATAATATTATTAAATTATTGAAATATAATTAACCTTTTTCCCATTAATAATTAATTGCCTATAAGGATTACCTTAAAATATATAATAGGGTAAATAATATTGGGTTTATAATTACGGATTTTAAACCTTTAAGGGGGCTTAAAAATATACCAATTATTAAAAACCAGGCGGCCCTTATAATTCCCCTATAATACCCGTTCTTTAAAAATTACGATTTATTTAGTATAATAAATGTAGGGGTTAACCTTATAATAAAAGGGTAAAAAGACCCGCGAATAATTTTTATTTAAAATTATTATAAGGGTATAATATTTATTATATTTATATTAAAAAATATAAAAGAGAATTTTAAAAGGTATACGTAGGAGGCTTATATAAGGTTTTCGGCAATATTTTAAAACGAAATTAATAGGGGTATATTTAAAAAATACGGCCTCCGGCCTAAGATCCTTTTTATAATAATTATTTTCGTATAAATTAGCCCCTTTTACCAATCTTAATACCTTATAATATTAAAAACGCTTAAAATTATAATTTATAAATAAAGAATTATATGGATTTATACGCGAATAAAAAGGGAGGTTTATATTAATAAAAAGGCCCTTATACTTGAAAAATTAAAGGATAATGGAAAAAGGTTATGGTACCGCCTTTAAGAATTAAAATTAAATATAAGGGGAAAAGGGAAAAGGAACCATATATTATATCCCTTTAGGCCACCGCCTAATAATTATATAAAGTATTTTATAAATTAGGTAAAGGTATTTTATATAAATTATTTAAGGTTTATAATAAGCCTTAATTTATTAAGGAACCTTTTTAAAGCAGGGTAATTATAAGGGGAAATTGGTACTATTATACGGCATAAGGTATTTTTACGTATAATAATAAAAAGTAATAATCCCCAGGATTATTTGGTTAATAATAAGAAATAATAAAGCCTAAACACGAATATAAATATTACCGGGATGCGTTTTTATATATTTAACGTTTATATGGGCCTTAGGCCTTTTTTAATACGCCTTAAATTCCCTAATATTAGGGTAAATTTTATAATTTATAAGGGGGTGAACCCGTTTAATTTTTATACGGAGAACCAGGAGAATATAATGGAATTAAAATCGGGAAATAATATGGATTTAAACTTTATTTATATAATTAGTCCTGTACACCGAAGGCGGAGGGGCCTGGTAACCTTAGAAGAAAAAAGGGGTAATAAACGCCCTCGTAAACTTTTTAAGGGAAAATATATATTACCGGGATAAAAGCCTAATTTATTAAAATTATTTAAGCTATTATTACGCACCCCTTCCCTTCCTTTTTTACCCTTTGCACGCTTTATTACGCGCGTATCCCCCGCTAATTATTAATTATTACCCTTATCCCCACCTTTAAGGATAACCTTATTTTCCCCACGCGCGGCTTTTACCCTTAAATAATTACCATAATCCTAACTCCCCTTATATATTAATTAACACTGGTGGGTATATAAAAAATAATACAGGCCGTTTTTTAATATTAAGGTGGATAATAATTTCGAAATATTTAAAAAAAAAAGATTATTAAGGAGCCCTTACGCCGTTTATTGGTAAAAAAAAGGGCCCACCGGCCAAAAAACCTTAAATTCTATTTTGATTAACGTTATTTACCCCGTCCCGGACCTAATATATAGCCTACCTATACCGAAAACTTCCCGGGGTAAGTTACCATTAAAAGGAATATTAAATAAAAGGCTGCGAAAAAAAAGGAGAGAAAAAAAGCTCGAAAGAAAAAGGCGGCGAGAGCAAAAATACGGCCTATAATATTAAGTATAACCAGCGCCGCCGATTTAAAAGGATTAAAAGGGCTCCTTAAGCTCGATTAGCTTTTAATTATATAAAAAGGAGGGATAAATATTTTATTTTTTATTTTATACATCGTTTAAAGTAAAGTTTAAATATTATTAATTAAAATAAACCCTCCAGGGAAAATAAAGGTTAGGGCGTAATAAAATCCATAAAAATAAAGTTATATAGCCCTGTTTAATTATAATAAAATAAAAAAGGGAACCCGTAATTATTATAAAAGAATAATTAATAATATATAAAGGGGGAGGAAACGGATAAATCGGTAATATTAATAAAAGCCAGAAAACCTTTCCTAAAGTTTTTCGGACCGCGGGGCGCGGTCTTTTATTATGGATTGGTAAAATATAATAATACCGGAGGTATTTCCCGTTATATTTATATTAAAAACCGGCGTCCGGCATAATTATTTAAATAATTAATTTAAAGCCTTAAAATAATCCTGTATAGGATTATATAAAAAGCCAAAAGGACCTCCGGAATTTATAGGACTTTTAGGAGGGCAATAAACCATGGCGGTAAAAACTTAATTATAAAAATATAATTATTATTTAATATATTATATTTTCCCCTAAATATTATATTATCGTTTAGGAATAATCCTGTATAGGATTATTTTATATTTTCTGAAATATTGCCACTCCTAAACAGGTAACTGGAGGTTTAACCAAACCAAACAGCTTGGTTTTAAACACCGACCATGCAGCGAGGTTATCAGACCTACTCCCCGCTATAATAGGCGTTTTAATAGGGTATTATTATAATTTTTATTATCCATACGCGAAGCTTTCGAATAAGCTTCTCTTATTCCTTATAATATAGGCGCTTATAATTATGATTTATAAAAAGGAATTAATACGCCTTTTAATATTCCAGGCTAAATTCGAGGAAATTACAAACTGGTTTAATATAATCGTTTATTGGAATATATATAGGCGCGTTATTTTATAAGTTAAAAAGGCCAGCTAATGTTTTAATGGGTACCATTAGGTCTCCCATAATGGTTTGGGTAAACCTTTATAAATTCCCCTATAAGAAATTATTATAATTAGGCCTACAGGGGCTATCGAAAAATGGTATACGTTAAATAATAGGGTTAATATTAAACTATAGGGAGAAATTAATGGCCCTGGTACGGAACTGCTTATTCCAGGTCTACCATTTAAGGGGAGTGTTTAAAATAATATCGCTTATATTAACGATAAGGGGATAACTCGGCGGAATTATATAATCGAATTTAAAAAAGGTATATTATAATTCGGCGGAGTTAATTAAACTTTTAATTATTAAATATAAAAGATTAAACTGGGTTAGTTATAAAGGTGGTATAATAAAATTAATTAATAATTATATATATATTATTATAATATATTAAAAGGGCGTATAGGGAAACTATTTATAATATTATTATTACCCCCATTACGCCGTATTCATTTATAAGTTATATATATAAATATACCTATTATGTATAAAATACGCAATAATGTATTTTACGCCATAACGTATTAAATACGCGATAGCGTATTTAGTACGTATTGGTGCCGTAGATACGCAGTGGCGCAGTTGATACGCAGTAGTGGCGTATTAAACACGCAGTGGCGTATCTGACACAGCAGCCCAGTCCCTATTCTGAAGCGTATTTCTGGCATAACGCTGAACATGCTTCAAGTGACCCATAGTAGTGCGGTCACAACCTTCATAGAAGGTGCATCCCCCAACGTCGACACAGTTCACGCACTTAGTAGCGCGTTCGTTATCTGTAATCTGTTGGCTATAGAATTCGCCCTCACATATCTTAATAACTACTTCCGGTCGAGTACCAAAGAAAAGATTACTATATTTAATAATCTTTAATCTTCCTGGTAAACTATACCTATAATTTTTCACTGCTTTATTCTATATCCGTTATTTTTATTTCTTTATTTAATATTTTGGCCATTGTATTATTCTTTATATAATGATTATTACCGTATTATCCTAATACTTTTAATAGGTTTAAGTTATAGCGTTATTATTTTGAAAATAACGAAGCTTTGAGTAACGAATTAAGTATTATAATAAAATCTGATAATAAAAGTAAGTATGTATGTTTTACCTTTCGGATAAATGTCCCTGTGGGGTGCTACTGTTAGCTGCGCGGAGTAATTAAAAATTTATTAAAAGTCGGTAAAATTTCAAAACACGGTCCAGAATTAATTTAATACCGGGTTCAATCAATTAAAGATTTAATAATAATTACGGATGTATTTGAAAAATATCGCTTGTGAACACCAAAACAGGTAGATTATACACTTTTTAAGCAAGTATTTAATATTGTCAAAAGTAGAAAAGAGGGGAATGCAAATATTGGAAAATAGGTATACCGGTTATAATACAGAATTCACAAGAGAGACTTTTGATCGAATAAATTATTATCGGTTCAATTATCGGTAGTTGGTAGAATAATAATAAAAATACCCCATTATACCCCATTTGAGTTAGTAAAGTTACATACATCAACAGGAGAGAAGTATGATATAACAAAACACGGAGGCGAATATATTTTATATAACCGCAAAGAACGTTTGGAAAAAGGAAGAGTTTTATTACATGTAAAAGTAGTCGCATAAAAGAGGTTTGTAACCTTTACACCTCTAACAGTCAGCGGTGTAAACTTATATATAAGAGATACAGTTTTGTTAACAAGTGGTAAAACCTCATTGGAATCAATTGGAGGGATATACGGTGAAAGATTTCACAAAATAAAGATAGAAAAGAAGTGATATGAAAATATGGAAGAGTACCAGGAAAAATATCCAGATGAATTCAGGAAGTATGCTGTAAGAGACACCGAAACAACATTGGTTCATGGTATTAGTATGGAAGAGTTTAATTTTATTGTGGGTAAATTAGGAGTTCCATTAACAATATCATCGTTGACGATAGCTTGCACAAGAAAGAACTGAAAGGAAGAAGTCATTAGAGCCTGTTTTTTCTATTAAATTATCAGAGAAACAACGTCCTGTATTAATAAAAATAAAAGAATATTTAGAAAATCATTTAGGTTTTGATTTATATTCTATGCAGAAATTGAAAAATTTCCCCTGTTGCCACAATTGTACTTATTACTTCATCCTCCGTATCACAATCAGATAAATTATTCTCATAAATGCCAATATTCTTATTTCTTATTCAATTATTTAAATTTATTACCATGTTGTTTATAACTGCATTTTCGTTAATATAATCATCGATATTAATATTTTCTAATGACTCCACGAGATCCTTTATACTATCTTTATCCTTTTTACGCGTAGCTTGCATGCCTTCAATGTTTTCATTGTATCTTTACCTTTTTCTGTTTCATTATTACTATACTTTTAAATGTAATAAAACTCTTCCTTTTTCCAAACTATCGATTAAAAAGGTAACACTGCCTGCTTTTATTTCTAAATCCGGGTTGCAAAAGCTAAGCACCCCACCTTTATTTTTTGGTTTAATAAAGACTACAAACCTCTTTATAGCGAGACTGAAAATGAAAATAAAATTTATAATATTTAAAATTGTTTTGTTGTTTTTCATGTAGTGCTCTTCGGATTCGAACCGATTAATAATAAATTATAATAATTATTAATAAATGAATAAATAAATAAATAAATAAATAAATAAATAAATAAATAAATAAATAAATAAATAAATAAATAAATAAATAAATAAATAA
>JAKWBI020000304.1:0-55779 GCA_022664585.2 Zalerion maritima
GGGTTTCTTTAATTACCCCCCCAACTTAATTTTTTTGCCCCCCCCCCCCCCCCCCCCCCCTTCTTCCCTTGACGCTTCTTACAGACTGCATGCCATTTACGCTGTTGCTCCATATTCGCATCTTTGTTCCTGTCAAACTAACTTGTAGAAGCTCCTCGGCGGCTCCGAGAGAACTGGACCTCGGAATACAGAGACCGCAGGCCCTGCTCCCTCGGTCCCCAGGCCCCAGCAAGGCGGGAGTGATCTGCTCTCCCTCCCCAACGAGGTCCTCGAGAACATTTTATCCCAATGCCCCACTCCGTACCACATATTCTCTGCTTGCCTAACATGTCGCCGTCTCCTCAGCGTCGCTTCTGAGATCCACTCGAGTCCCGTATACGGGGATCTCTTCAAGAACAAAAAAGAAGGCGATGGTGGCGATGGTGACGGTAGCAGAGACGGAGAAATCGAAGAGGAAGGAGACGACGCTTCGGACTGGAGAGCAGAGCGTGGCGAATACGATGATGGCGGTAGCAGCGACGGAGAAATTGAAGAGGAAGGATACGACGCTTCGGACTGGAGAGCAGAGCATGGCGAATACGATGAAGACGTTGGCGAGGGAAGCCATCCTTTTGACCCGGCCCTGGCCACCCAGGCGCCACCAGCCTTCCTCGGGCCCGTACCCACGACCCACGCCCCGTCCCTGGGAAGCTACATGCCCAGGAGTTCCGAATCCTACAAAATAGACAAACGCAGCAAATTCAACAGGCCCCTCGTCTTCACCGAGCGCGAAAAGTTCGTCGCCAAGCTCGCCCACGACGACGCAACCAAAGCCCGCACCGACGCTTTCACCCTCGGCCTCCCATACTTCCCCGAGCCCTGGCGCGTGTTCCGCTTCTGCCCCGGCTGCCTCACGCTCCGCCGCCGCGACCCAAACACCTGGGGTCCGGGGTACTACGCGACGGTGTCCGAATCGCTCCGCCGGCCAAACCTGGTCGCCTTCAAGGCATTCAAGGAGTACGCCACCGGCTGGGCCAAGGTGCCCTACGGCGGATCGCTGGCGAGCGGCGATTTCCCCCGGTGCCCGGCGTGCTTCCTCGACATGATCGTCACCGACGCCGGGTGCATCTACTCGCCGTACTACCAGTGCAAATGCAGCGGCTGCGACGACCGGCTCCGGTTCCACGTCCCGGGAAACCCCTCGTATCCGTACCTAGATCTGTTTCTTTGAAAAAAAAAAAAAAAAAAAAAAGAAGGAACAAGAAGAAGAAGGAGAAGAAGAAGAAGAAAAAAATCTGCTCTGCTGCTGGCAGAAAACCATCCCCATGCGCGCGCTGGGGGGGCCAGACAGGAAGGGAAGTAAAAAAACCCCTGACCGGCAACAAGCTTTGCAGGACGGGTCTCGGAGACGCATGAAAAGAAAAAAAAAATTGGTTACGACGTCGAGAAAAATACCAACGACGTGGTCTGGTAGGAAATTTCCGAGTCCGACCGTCGTGTTGGCACAGTTTTATAACATTGAGCACCTGTGGTTGCTGGCAACTAGTGCTGCCGACGGATGCTACTGTACTTCAATATGTACATAGTTATAGTGCGAGCTACAGTAAGCCCTGATGGCTCTATCTACAGCACATACCCAGCCAGGCATCGAGTCGAGTCAAGACCCTCTCTCTCTCTATGCCCAATGTTGTGCTAACTACTACCCCGCTGCGCGATATGTACATACATACAGTATGTATCCTGCTCTGGCGCTTTTGCCCTGTGACGCATGAAATACTACGCTACGACGAATTCCGGGGGGGGGGGGGGGAAGGGAGGGAGGGATGGTGCTTAGTCATGATCTTCTATAGCTTCGGGAAAAGAACCCGCCCACACACACACTATCATATCTGGTTTGCCTATACTAGTAATCCCGGTCCATCTGGCATCCGTGCCAGCTTCCTTGCCAAAGGGTTAGTACTTACCTACCCGGGACGCCCCGGGCAAGCAAACCAGCATGCAGTAGATATTTTGTTTGATGGTTTCCAATACTGCCTATACCTTCTCATTCTCATCGACACCGCTTATTCCAAGCAGTTGTACTCGAATCCCGGCAATACGAAAATGCATGTCCATGGCTCCCCCAAAAGACCCTCCCAAACTCTATCTAGGACGGGTGGATTGATCGGGATATAGAGACTACTATCCAGGTGCGTCGAGTTCCATGTGGAATATGGAAACTTACTTTCCAAGCCCGGTCAGACACACCACACCTTTTATGCCATCCCGACAAACACCAATCCCCACCTGCTGTACTTTTCCATGATTCCATACTAAGCACCAAAACTCCCCTTCGGAGGCAGAAGCACTGCAGTACTTACTGTACCATCAGCAAAAGCAAAAAAGCACCCGCCTCTTTCGCCCCCCCCGACATCTCCGACGGTAAACAACGCCCGCCCGCCCTCACATGCAGCACCACCAGCCGGGATTCTACCTCGCACACAGCCACCATAGCTCCCGAGTCCAAGTTTCAGCTCTCTAGAGACGTGAACGTCATGTCGCAGTGCGCTCACATGGCTCTCATGAGCAGAAGCATTCGGCGTCTCGCGGGATTTGGGTGCATTTGAAGATTTATTAGAGTCGTACCCGACGCTAATAGTAGGGATGGTGATACCACTGTCACAAAACCTTCCTAATCAAACCCGACGCTCCCCACACTTCCCAGAAACTCGCCCGTCCCCATCATCTCGTCCTTAAGCAGCTCATCAACATCCACTCCTCCGCCGGTGATATACCTAGTACTGACCCCCGCGTTGATCTTCTGGCTCAGCAACTCCCTCAGCTCGGCCCTCAGCTGCGCCAGCTCGCCCTTCGTTAGACTCCTCGCCTCCGCCTCCTTTTGCCTCCTCCCACTGCCCCTGCCGCCCCACTTGCCCGCCTTGTCCAGCTCCTCGCTATCATATTCAACACCCAGCTCCTCCGCAGCCGACCTTAGCCATTGCTCGTCTTTATTCCCCTTCTCCTTCGCAAGAGTCGAGTCTGCGATTTTCTTGGCGAGAGAAAGCCTCGGTTTCAGCCTGCTGACCAGCCTCCTGTCTAGATCCAAGGTTCGAACGTAGAACTTCGTCTTCTTCCCCTGCCCAAGAGCCGAGGCCGCATGTTGCGCATGAACCCTCGCGACCAGTTTCCGCGTCGGCGCAGCCTCCTCGGGGGCGCAGAGAAGAATACTTTTCCCCGACGCCTGGGCACGAGCAGTACGGCCCGACCGATGGACATACGCGTCTGCCGCGCGGGGAACGTGGTAGTGTATCACTACATCGATAGCCTTTATGTCCAATCCCCTCGCCGCAACATCCGTGGCTATCAGAATGCCTGCCTTCTCCCCCTTCTTCCTGACCTTGTTCTTCTCCTCGCCACTGGCGGTGAACCGCTCAATCGACCTCAACCTCGCCTTCTGAGGCATCTGTGAATGCAACGGCAACGCGTTCAGTTCCAAATTCTGCAGCAACGGGGCTAATCTCCTCACGCTACTTATGCTGTTGGTGAATACTAATGTCCTCGCGTTCGGATGATGCATCAGAAGAGCATAGAGGTAGAGGTCCTTCTCCATGGCACCGCATTCCACCAGTCCCTCCTGCAAACCCTCCGCCATCTGAGATACCGGGTTCACGTCCAGAAACTTCGGCTTGTCGGAGCGGAAGTTGAGCTTTTTTAGAAGATACTCCATGCTTTCTTCGGTGCTCATGAGATCGAACCGGCTGCCTTTGCCACCCTTCTTGCTCGCCAGCTTTTGCTGAAGAGATTTGTTGAATGTAGCAGAGAAGACGAGGGTTTGGCGGTGATGGAGTTTGGTGTCGCCGTCCTCGTCATCCTCCTCGCGGGGTACGTCTCTTGAGATGACCTGCCTATCGAGTGCTTGTAGGATTTCCGAAGCTTCCTTGAAATGACCTTCCGAGAGAAGACGGTCGGCTTCATCCACCACTAGGAACTTCATGCCCCTGAACGCGTTGAGGAGAGAGCCTGATGACGACATGACTTCCCACAGTCGTCCAGGGGTTCCAATTACGATATCCGCGGCACGTAATTGGCGCTGCTGCTTGTGTACCGACAGTCCGCCAGTTACGGAGCAAACATAGGGGCATGGGGACAGGGATGAACATAGAGCCTTGAGGTGTGCAGTGAGTTGATGCGCTAATTCCCTCGTCGGCGAAAGTATGAGTGCCGTGGGTATCTTTTGTCGCTCTTCCTCATCGTCGCCACCCGCACCCTTGTTGTCCTCGGACGAGTTCTCTTCTAGCCACTTCTCCACTATGGGTATTCCGAACGCCAACGTCTTTCCGGAACCTGTAGATGCCTTGCCTATCATGTCGTGGCCGGCTATGATCTGAGGGATAGTAGCTTTTTGGATCGCCGTCGGGCTTGAGAAGCCAAGGGTGGCTACGGCGGAGAGCATGCGCGGCGATAGATCGAGGGGAGCCCAGTTCGAGACGTCAGTTTCCTCTGCCTCGTCCGACACTTCTTGCAGCGCGGAAAATGGGGATGAGTCGAGTTTATCTTGCGACCCATTTTTCAATATTGACTTCCCTGGTTCCTTCTTCGGTTCTCCCTTTTTGTCTTTCTTCTTTTTCTTCCCTTCCTTCTCTTTCTTCCCTTCCTTCTCTCTCTTCCCTTCCTTCTCTTTCACTGACCCCTTGGGCTTGGACTTGGCTCGTGGACTTGGCGGGGTAGGAGCAGTGTCAGGTTCGTCATCGTCAAATCCGTCGAATTCGTCGTCGCCTGCACCGGCTGTTTCGGGCGCAGCTTCTGGGGGTGCTGAAGGGGAGGAGGCAACGGCGGCGTGCTACGTTGGCAGAAGCGTTAGCAGTGTAAAAAACAAAAATGACTAGTGGTAGATTCGGCAGGCAACACACAAATGCAACCTGGTTCCCACTCTTCACGACTTTCACTCCTGACACCTCTTCCAGACCGTAAAACCCCTCCGCATCGTCGAACATCTCGGGAACCTCAACCGTCTTCCATGGTAGCAAATCGGCGGCGACTGCTTTTTTCGGACCGGATGTTCTTCTTCTTTTCCCGGGCTTGGTCGCGCTACCGCCCTGGACCTTGCGCTTCTTCTTGTAGAGGTCCATCGTGGAATGCGACAGCTGTGAGGTCGGGAGCTTGGTGTAGTTTTAGTGGTGCTCTGCGTCGGGGGGGGGGGAGACGGTGCAGAAAAAAGTTCTTGGATTGACTTTGGGACTTTTTTTTTTTTTCTGGGGGGAGGGCGGGCCAGTCGGTCGATAAGATAAGCAGCATGTCTCTCCCAGCTTGAGCCACAGACAAGTGTGGCACACATCTTCGGTTCTTGGCATTGAATACTGTGCATCCAAATTTGTCATTCTCGCAGGCAAGCCGATCACCATTTCCGTCAAACCAGTAGCAAATCACCAAGATGGGTAAATCCTCAAAGGACAAGCGGGACGCATACTATCGCCTCGCAAAAGAGCAAGGATGGCGAGCTCGCAGTGCATTCAAACTCTTGCAACTTGACGAAGGTACATACATACATACATAGCTGCCCCTCTCTCGTAGATGCCAGCGAAGCCTCACTAACACTCATGCAGAATTCGACCTCTTTTCGAACGTAACCCGCGTGGTAGACCTCTGCGCCGCTCCGGGAAGCTGGTCGCAGGTCCTCTCCCGCGTCCTCATAAAGGGCGAAAAATTCGGCCGCGCAGCATGGGTGGATGAAGAGGCGCAATTCAAGCAACAATGGATGAACGTCTTCCCCCACTTATTCACCCGGGAACAGCTCGAATCAGCCGCGGTAGTTCAGAAGGAAGATGTGCCGACGCCGAGGAAAGACGTCAAGATTGTGTCGATCGATCTACAGCCGATATCCCCGCTCCCTGGAATCACCACCCTCCGCGCCGACATCACACATCCCGCCACCGTCCCGCTACTTCTCAAGGCCCTGGACCCGGACTACGATGCAGATACAGGCGGCCAGCAAGCCTCTCACCCCGTCGACTTGGTTCTCAGCGATGGCGCCCCCGACGTCACTGGTCTGCACGACCTGGATATTTACATCCAGTCGCAACTCCTCTTTGCGGCCCTCAACCTCACGTTCTGTGTCCTGAAGCCGGGAGGGAAGTTTGTTGCCAAGATATTCCGGGGGAAAAATGTGGATCTCCTGTACGCGCAGCTCAAGATATTCTTCAGGCGGGTGATTGTCGCAAAGCCACGCTCCTCGCGTGCAAGCAGCGTAGAGGCGTTCATCGTCTGCATCCACTTCCAACCTCCTCGAGGGTTCAAGGCGAGTCTCGAGGAGCCGCTCGGCGTGGGGTATAAGCTCCCGCGCATGGCTCTGGAGCGCGAAAGGGGGCTGCCGATTTCGACCAGGTCCTATTTGCAAGACACGACGAGAGGGACGTGGAGTGTTCCTTCTGGATCGCCGGAATGGATAGCACCATGTGTAAATAAAGATGGAGTCACGGAAGTAGCATTCGACGATTTTACTGGAGAGGAGGACCGTGAACGCCAAAACCTCAGATGGATAGCGCCGTTCTTGGCCTGTGGGGATCTATCCGCTTTTGATTCAGACGCATCCTACGCTCTTCCCTCCGATCACGTAGCTCTCGACCCTGTCCAACCGCCAACCGCACCTCCGTACAAGCGAGCACTAGAAATGCGGAAGGCAGCCGGCGGTGCATACGGAAAGACAGGACCGAAGGGTTGATTCCTACTCAGCTCTCTGGCCGAAAATAAAAAAAATAAAAATCCTTGCAACAAGCTCCCTCCTTCCATCTCATGTAACCGTGACCGTGTGTGCCTCGTTATTTACACCAACCTGCCTTACAATAGCCTGTTCTATCCTCTCCCTCCCCCTCTCCCTCCCCCTCCCCGTCGCCCAATCTACTCTACTCCTTCAAAGGCCATTTCTTCCCGTCTTTGACCATGAAAACAATCTTCTCCCCCGTGCCCTCGCTCTTCTCCCCCTTCCACTCCGTCACGAACTCCCTCGCGCCCATGGCTCTCTCGTACATCCCCACGCGCTTGTCGCTGCAAAACAGCATGGACTGCCGCATGAAGGGCCATTCGTCCAGTTCCTCCGAGATGCACTCCGCGAGCCACTTGCCCAGGCCCTTCCCCTGGTGCGGCTCGAGGATGTAGACGTCGGTCAGGTAGGCGGCGGAGACGTAGTCGGTCACGAGGCGCCCGAAGCCGATCATTTTGCCCTGCTCCTTGGGATCTGCGCCTTGTCGTCAGTCGGAGAGCTCGGGCAATAGGGGTGGTGGGTGTTGGAAGCCATGATATGGCGCCGCGTGCTGCTGCTGCGGAAGGCTGGGATGGATGGAAGGATGGATGGAAGGATGGATGGATGGATGGAAGGATGGAAGGATGGATGGAAGGATTGATTGATCAGGCAGCACGGAGTTGCATAGGCCAGACTGACTGACTGGCTGACCATGCTGGTGCTCGGATGCCTGCGTTCCTTCCGGGAGACAAAACACCCCGAAGCACATGGAAGTATCCACCAGCTTCCTCAGCACGTCTTCCGGGTAGCGATCCGCCCACCAGATGATGTCCGAGCCGAAGGCATCGTTCAGCGCGTCGAGCTGGACGTGCTCTCTGTCGGAGGACACGACGTAATTGTCCTTGTGGTAACAGCGATTCCGCGACATTCTGATTATCGCCGTCAGAGCGCTTGGCTTGTTCCTGGGTTTGGGAGTTGTTGAAGCCTCGGCAGGTGTGCGAAAAAGAGAGAGCGTTCGTCGTCGTCGTTCTATGCCGCACACACTCGAGGCGGCGGCGGTCATATATATATAGTCGCAGGCTGTGCAGCGCGAAAATTAGTTAGTCATCGGCGAAGCCTGCGTGCGCCCTTTCCCATGTCAAAGTCAGCTGAGGATTAGCGTGCATCATCAATGATTTCTCCGGTAAGCCGCAGGGGGGGGGTGCATTACCATATCGGAGTGATGTCGAAGCAGGTGCGACCAATACGAGGAAGGAACTTTCGCAACGATGCATCTTGGATATTCAAGCATAGGATGTGGTATCCGAGTGCGATGAATACATGCACTGGAGGAAGCGTTTGAAGACGGAGGCAATTGCCAATCGAGGGGGGCACGATCAAGAGCCTCGCATTTCATGAGACCCTATACGGTGTATGTATATCACTCTTAATGCAGAGCATAGTTATTGATTGCCATGAAACTACTAGAGCCTACATAGAAAGATTCCCTTTAATTTTTGTTTAATTAGATAACTATCGACCATCGACGAGCGGTCGTGTACAGCACTTACCAGCTTAGTCTGGTACAATCGCGCTGTCGCTTATGGAAGAAACGCAGCTGTACCAGACCAGTCCCGGTAGCCGTCGTTCTTGGTAAGAGTTAACAAACACCATATTGCTGCTCGGTGAAGTAAGTAGGTGGACAGCGCAATACTTTGTCACACCTATCCACTGGCCTAACCAGAGCTGAGGGAGTCAGAACCTATTAAGATCCCGAGGCCCTAAGCATGCCCAAGCTCCCTCCTCGCAAATTCCATCATATGCTCCTTGAGCTCCTCCTTGAACCTCTCTACCTTTCCTTTGAACTCCCCATCATTTCTACCCAGTCCGTCGGTTCGATCGTCGTCGTGGCGTAACTCTTGGGTGTCTCTGCGACCGAGCCCCTGTCAGCTACCCATTCATTGAAGGGAGAGACGGCATCGTGGAAGTCGTATTAGCTGCTCGTCGTGTCAACGACCCAAGTTTCAGCTAGGGATCCAAGCTTAACGCCCAGTAAGTTACATTATAGATAAAGAGCCCATCATCATTAGGGCCTGGAGACGGGATGAACTCGGCTGGAAGTAAAGGTTTGCTTGTGAGGAAGCAGAGTATCTCAAATGACGGCACTAGGTCTGGGGGGAACGGAGTTAGTCTCCACCGGGATTTGAACAGGCGGTTGGTTACCCAAATTACTAACAGATAACGTAGCCTTGGTAAACTACCCTCTATCTCATCTGAAAGAAGCTTGTGGGTGAGACCCAGTCCGGAGTGGCAAGGCAAGTGAACACTGATATTTTTTAAGGCTGTCTCTCTGTGGTCTTTCTGTATTCGCCGCGAGATCCATCGGGAACAATTTTGGGTCTCTAGTTAGAATCCTGTACATTCCAAGGACTCCATCTTGAACCGTCTTGATTCTCGTAGCGTTTTTGTCGAGGGGCGATTTCTCTGTACGTTGGCAGCGCCATATTGATAATCTCACCGGCTTTAAGAAGCTTCTTCCGTCGCTGCATGGTGAGACAATGCGTCCTATGGGCAGGCCAGTGTGCCAGTTGACACCTCTTGCTGTAGTAGGCAATACTGGCAGAATCAGAAGGCCGGCACTCCTCAGGCGCACCCCGGAATCCACCACATCTGTCCGCAGTGTCCGTCTCGCAGCTGGAGCATTTTGTGAAGTGTTCTTCCGGCTGCTCTATCTAACTAACCGGAAACCAGGGAGAATCAATTTGGAAAAGGGGGAATTGTGCTGATCGAGCGGAAGGGAGAAGATTTTGTGTTGTTAAAAATGAACCAGCAAATTGAAGTCTCTCGCGAGAGTTCAGTTGCATCAGGCGGTGATGAGTCGAAGGTGAGGAAATGGTTTAAAGCATCCCACTTTGGAGGAACTACATGTGTGATATTTTCAGAACGCACGGTTGAACTCAAGCACCTTCTAAGTAAGCTTGCTAGTAGCTATGTGCTTGCTAGTAGCTGTGTGCTTGCTGCTGGTGCCATATTTTCTGGTTACACCGCTATACTGGATGCCCCACGTGAAGCTTCACGTGACCTGACGCACATAAGTACCCAGTCGCGATCTCTATGCTCTATCCAAACGGTTGTGAGACAGGACGATACAGCCGGTGCAAGGCAATGAATTCTGAAGAGACGAGCCTTGAACCTGAATGTGCTACTTGATTTAAAGTCTTGGCATCAGATATCAATGACATTTTACCACTGGGAGGTTGATGGTGCCGCCGACTTGGATTCAAATGAGCGGAAGCCAGTTGTCATCCAGAGCCCTCAAGTTAATCACTAGAGGCCGAGGAAAATATCTGGACAGATGGCGCTTTCGAGTGAAAATGTTAGCACGCTAGAAGGATCTCTAGCGATATGGGTTCAACTGTCGAGTATACCATTTAGGGGCCCATCGGCTATGCCCCAGGATGGAACCCTATCATCTTTTGGTTTTGGCAATGGATTACCAGAAATGTTGCAGTGCATTTGACCCCGAAGCCGAACCATGGGTGTCTTGAAACAGAAAGGGCTACACTTGGTATCACAAAACAAAGCGCAGCTCCTCCATCCCACCTATCCATCAGCCCGCCCGCTTTACGCTCACTAAAACCAATTTGCACAGACATTTTCTCATCGCAACAGAAACCAAAATCAAAAACAAGAAAAACCCTAGCACAGTTCACCCTTCACATCAATAGCCATATCTGACAGCCTCGTTAACTTATCATAGGCATCATCCGGAATCCCCGCCGTCTCCAGGCCCTCCAGCAGCAACGATTCCATGCCCCCCCCACTTTTCTCCTGACACTCGCCTGCACATCCCTCAGCTTTGCATTTTCCGCTTCCGTTCTCGAATTGCCCTCTTTGAGGCGGTCGTGGTTCCGCCGGAGGTGTGTGGCTTGAGCATATGTGCACGGCTGAGATCGAGGTGACGGGTGTTCGCTCAGGGCCGACGGCTGCTGGGAGGAAGAAGAGGCCGACGATGAAGAATGAAATGACGAGAGTGTGCTTTGGCGGTTCGAAGTGTGGGTCCTGCTAGAGTAACTTGGTTGACCGGGGCTGCTGTTGCTTGCTTGGGCTAGGGGGAACGAAGAAGATGGGAATGCCTGACCCGCGTGGAGCGGAATTAGACCCTCGGGGGCTGCTGCCCAGGCGGGACCTTCCGCGAAAGGGGTTTGGTGCCCCATGGCAGGGGCGCAGAGTTCCAAATTCAACTGCGATGGATACTGGGAAAACAGATTCCCGCTGTCGGAAGGGATGCTCTGCCCTACAGTTGCAAGCGAGAGAGCCTCTGATGGCCGATTAACGGCTAGATCAGACACGACTTAGCTTCGACGTGTGCCGCTCTCTGGTCTTTCTTGTCAAAGGACCGCCAGCATCGCGTGCAACGGAAAGAAAGCACGTGGCGCCGGGCAAGGTGTTGTCTAGGATATTTGCACTAGAAATGTCCGCGAGAAAACAAGAAAACCCCGGAAATGGGAAGAGGGGTATACTCTAAGGTTCTTATGTTCCTGCATCCACCCCACGGGGTTATGGCCGCTAGGCTGTAGACACCTTTGATATGACTTATGTGCCTCGTAAACACACGCGAAGCCAAAAGAAAGGTCGTTTTTTTTGACCGACGGGATCGTCCTCCCTTGGGACTCTCGGCTTCTTCCCACCATTTCCCCTACCGCCGCCGTTATTCTCGTTTCCTCTCCCGCGCTTGTTGTAGTGATTCCCGGAATTTCCACCAAAGCCAACTGCTTCGCGCTCTGTGTGAGCCCCTATGGACCCGGATGCTCCACCATGGCTCTGCGACGACGTGTCTTGACCATCCGATGCTTCGTCAACTTCGAACAATGGGTCGTAGTGGTCACCTCTTGCTGTGTTCTCCTTGTTATTGGGGCCGCCAGATTCGCCATTTTCACCTAGGGCAACAATTTCAAGTAGTTGCACTTGAACCTTGGCAAGCCCTAAGTTACTTGCTTTGCTTCCGAATTGCCTGTCGGGGCCTTTCGAACTGGCAGCACTATATCTACAATTTGGGAGTAGGCGCATGCGGGGAGTGAGTGGGAAGGACGAGATGGCGGAGTGATATCTTCTTGGGTTGGTGTCATGGGCAGCGTCCGATTTACCGCCCCGTCCCTCCGACGTCTTCGATGTATGTCTGGGCCAGGGTAACACACCGAAGAGCTTGAGAAGTTGTTTTTGAAAACCTAGCATCTTCCCTTGAGTCACCCTCCGTACCGTAGTTGAAAACGAAGCGGTCTCCCTCCTTGTCGAATGTGAGTGTCGCCATGGTGGGATGTGCGAAGGGAAGCGATATTGGCGAGGTTTCTTGAAGAGGAGCTGAGAGCTGTTGAGTTGGCCAAAATTAAGACGAGAAAAACTACCCATAGTATAAGATTTGGACTGGTGCAGCCTAATTACAAGGGGATCGTTGTCGCACACATAAAAGCTGACACATGTTCACAATTGTGTTGGAAAGAAGAAGGAACAGAAGCCTATTTGTGTGCCACGACTTAATATGAGCAACGCCCGCCGACGATACCGTCGTCCATTCAGACCGCTATGAGATGAGAGGCTTCGACATTTCTATAAGAATGTCCCTCCAACATCGCTTAGACCGCCTATATGCTTGCAATCCTCACAAGGTATCCCAACCCCATGTGTACAAATTCATAAGAATTCCAATACCACACTTCTACCTAGGCAATTCTTTATTCCTGTGTGCCAACTTCCCTGCCTGTTCGTCTGCCGTACATACTACTCTTCTCTCCTCACCTCATCTCATTTCACTGTCTAAACAACCAATGGCAACCAAAACAGTGATCGACTTTCATCCCAACTCATTTCCCCGAGGGTATTTCTCCTTCCTCTCCATTCGAGCCCAGTTATATCCATACCGCATAGCCCGTAACGTATACCCTTGCTAATGAAATCCACGCCAACTTCAGACCGACGACCACAAGAAAGTGTAGTACCAACTTAAGCCTCGTATGTGAGGCCGGCAGCGACTGTCGGGATATCTCCTTTGGACAGAATTTGAATACAGTCTACACCATCAAGTCCGCAGCCGAGGAGGAAAGGGGGAAGAAAAATGATAAAACTACTTATCTTTGTGTCCTTCACAGGGTGTCAATTCGACGCATCGTAATTTCAGTGCGTATGCATGACGATGAATCAACTACCATTAAAAATATATCAATCCTTAGCTGAGATGCCTTGGGTCGAGCCCCAACCTCCCCATATGTACCAATAAGCCAACCAAATGCGAGAAAATCCGAAAATATGCTGCGTCCCAACAGTGCCTAGTCGGTCTTGCGATACTTTATGTCACCCCCAGGTGAGTCCCATGGAAGGGCCGCAAATGCATATGTGAACTGCTTGAGTGGTCTCGTTTCCTGCGCTTGATTCTGTCTCGTTTTCACTTGGCGCTTGCGCAGGGGATTGGTCGATTTTGGATTTCTCTAGAAAAAACGAAGAAGAATGTGGTGGTGGTTTCAGTTCATATACCCATCGGTGAAAGCGGGAAACTATTCGCAGAAAATTCAGGAACTCCTTACGTCCCCTTGTGTCAAGAAGCATGGTTAATGATCGAGAAGAAAGCCATCAGAGTGTGTAAAAAGAAGAACCTACTCCAAACTCATTCTCGCCTCGTCACCGACTCCCCAACCGTCCCCACTCCTACCTGCACCCTGTATCTGTAGCGCCCTCGTCGTTCCCAACGAAGCATCCGCATCTTCACTCGCCGCTTCACTAGCGCGACGATCTCGCATCCCCGGTCGCTGGGCGTCTCTCTTCCGCATCGACCCAGAGAACGGCCCGAACCCCCGGGATCTGGAACTCGTGCTCATCAGACTTATCGTGTCCGAGGAGTCCCTGTCTCTGATACTTGACGTCTCCGATGAGCCGATAGGGGCCATCCTGCCAGAGGCCCCACTAGTATCGACCAATTCGGCGAGTGTTGCCTGGCTGCCCGAGTGGCTGCCTTCGCTCGTCGCAGTGATGTTGCTTACTTGGGGTGGTAGCGCTCCATGGTGGCCCCTGTCTCGCAGAGAAGGAGCCTTCGAGCCTCCATTCGCTTTTTCGTCTTCCTTTCCCTTTTCCTGCCCTTTGCTCTCTTCTGCCGCCTGTCTCTCCCTCTCAGCAGCGAGATCTTCCATTTCTTCATCAGAAAGCTCGACTAGTTCGGCGCCGCGATACCATTTCCTGCGCCTGGTCCATCTGCCCCAGCCATCTTGGCCACGGCGACCATTTTGCCACTAAGGAACCAATGTTAGTCACAACCTTGACCTTCTCGGCGTATAATTTTTAATGTGAGGTATGTGGCAGTTAGAGCGCAAATCTTCGCGACGGTTCGGTGCTGCGCCGCCGTGGAGGGCAATGCTATCCCCGCATAGTTGATCCCTTACCGCATTCCAACCACACTGGTCTTGCCGTGGTGCATAGAACACCAGATTTCTAGGAACCGACATACCTTGTTATCATAGTACACCCAGCCCGACTTGCCAGCATCAGCGTCATAGTCCGTCAAATCTTCTTTGACGCCTTCGACGCGCCACCGGCTTCCTTCGACCCATCTCCATCGAGCCCTTGCTCCTTCTTCGACTTCCGGCAGTTCAAACTCATCCTTAGGCGGGATAGGGTTGTTGTGTTCGTCCGTCCAGGCGTCTCGCTCATAGCCAAAGAGACTAGCAGTCCAGCCTAGACCAACCCAACGTCGTTGGTTTTCGTAGATGATGAACGTGAACCTGACACCTGCAAGGTCCCCGCCTCTCTGCTTTTGTTGTCTCTGCAGTGCCTTTGTTAACTCGCTTTCGCGCCTCGCTGGCCGTGCTTGTGCCACGCCATCGGGCGCCGCGGCTGTGGTAATGGTTGCAGGAGGCATGTCAAACTGCAAGCCCGTAACCAACCCTGCTACTTTCCGAACCGTCCTGCTCCGCCATAGTATAGTTCTTGCAACACGCATCACTCTGGCATGCCAGGTGAGGATAACAGTTCCAAACACTAGGACAACCCTCGGGGTGGTTATGATGCGTATGGGTGGGAGGGTCAGCATCCACCACAGGGGTGTACATAGCAGGAGCCTAGCAAAGAGTGTCGTCAGAGCGGGGCGGGTAGATGCAGTGGTAGCCGTTCTCTGGGTCGAGAGGAAGTCTGTCATCTCGAGCAGCGGTTCCAGCAGGATATTGCACCGCGTCGTCAGCTCACGCAAGGTTGCCACGATTTCGTCCAGGGTTTTCTGATGCCTGACTCCCGCGTTCTCGTAGTTCGACTCTGTGCTTGCCGTCCTCTTGTGCTCTTTCTTACTCGCATTATTGCTATTTCCGCTTGACTTTCCCCCCTTTTCTCCGCTGGCGCCGCTTCCTCCTCCGCCGCTGCTGCCACCTCCCGATGTCGTTGCCCCACCCATCGCGCCCGCGGTGGCCTTGGAGCTCGCCTTGTTTAGACTTGTGCCAGCAGTAAATTCGCTCCAGCCACTACTAGACAGCAGGCTGAATCTTCGACCGTACATGCCGACGATGAGACCGGCCACGACCACGAGGGGGCCGGCAACCCGAATGACATTGTCGCCATAGAGCACGATACCCCACCAGGCAGCAACGACGAGAAAGCTCTCCCACGGGTCGCCGCTCGACCAGCTTATGAGGCCGAGGAATGTATTTATCGGAGTGAGAAAGGGATGGCTGTAGGCGAGCGCCCTCGTGATCTGGGGCGGGGTGGCTAAGAGCAAAGGGCTCTTCTGGTGGAGCAGGATGGTGCTCCGGCGGTGGGAGCCAACGGTGCCAGTCAGGGAGGTGGTGGGAGAAAATGCAGCGTACGTGGGAGGGTTGGAATCGAAGCCCAGCGAGGGCAAGGGGGAGGGCGCGCCATTCTGACCGGCTGACCCGGAGTCGAGCTCGGGTGGGCGCTGGGAGCGGAGGGGGTTTGACATTGAGGATAGCCAAGGGGGTTCCTGAAGAGTACGAATAAATAGCAGTTAGCGTCAGCGGGATTTCATGCCGTCATTGAAGTCATCGTTGCATTGAAAAACTGGCCATTCGATCGGGGGGAAGTGCGGGCGAAAGCAGCTAGATGTGTTAACCCTGCCGCGAAAAACGTTGCCTGACTGGAAGGGTCTCGCAGGCAGCGCTCGCTAAACCCGATCTTTCGCTTTTCCGCATTCGATAGCAACAGGCAGCAGAAAATAAATGATTAGGAAGGCGTGAGAAGGAAGCAACATCCATCCAAGCTTGTGGCAGAATTGATAACGCGAGGGAAGGAGCAACAAAGACGTACAAAGGCCGCCATCAATCGACGTCACGAGTGGTCCTATCGCTTATCGTCGCGTCATTAGCCGATAGGTGGGGAATGCGTGCAGGCCGTGGCTGCAAGCACCCTGGGTCTGCTTGCTTGCGTTTTTTTAGGGGACGCTAGCGCCAGGCGACGTGCGGAGATGTTTCCGTAAGGTAATGCAATGTGTGCTTCTGTGGAGGTGGAGTAACTGCCGCTGAGACTGCACTCCAGCTGCTTGCTGGTGGGCGATAATGAATGAAGGAAGAAGTCAAAACTCGGGAATGGAGAACGTCGATATCACCAAAATTGGTAAGACAGAGGAAAAGATACGGGCGGAAGCCGGAGGGAAAACAGGTCAAGAGGGGAGCTGCTATTGAAAAGAAACTCCGCCGGTCGCCCGTTGTTCATGTGCACTAGCAATTCAAACTGGCCTAATATCTGGGTTGTCGCCAGAGGCGGCCGAAACAGAATCACATGCTAATCCAGGAGCCCCATCACCCGCACTGCAAACCAATCCTAGAGCCGACATTTCACCTCACAAGTCGCCTTGAAGGTTCAATATTTGTAGGTACTGGTCGCTGCCTACTGCAGCTTGTAAATTATGTAATACGAAATAGGTGATAAAAGGGCATCATTTCTACCATCTGGTAGAGGAAGACGCAGGCAACTACAACATGATCAACAAACATCGTTTTTAGGGATCACCATTTTCCAACCCAACACTACTACTAACCTGATGTAACCCTCGCATCATTTTATCTACAAACTGGTCACGGTGTTCGAAAAGCTTCCGCTTGGTCCTCATTCTGTACAGTACAATAAATAAAAAACAATTTTGCCCCCACCTCGCGCTTGGTCTGCCAACCTCAGAGGCTTTTGAACCTAAAAAAGAAAAAAAGAAAAAATCCATCGACCTCCTCCTCCTCCACGTTGCTCTCGAACCAAAAGTAAACGATGTAGTGAGTTGCAAGACACTGGACGAAAAGAATGTTTTGCAGGCAATGGGAAAATAGAAAACAAAACAAGACGAGGAAATAAAAGAGGCTCGAATGGGTGAGCGCGACCGGTTTTGGGGATCATTAACGCCATATGAAAGTAAGAGTGAGAATTATAATGAGTGATACTAAACGATTGATCGGCTCTCTGTAGTAGAGGGATGCGTTTCCTTAATCGGCAAGTGGTGTCCTCTGGACCGTGCTGGACCTCCTTGAGACCGATTCAGTCCCAGCCCCGGGCATTGGAACGTTGGGGTTGCGGTTGCGGACCCATTTGAGAAATCTGCGACCCAGGATGCGAGGCTGCTGGAGTCGTCCCTGGGAATCGGTACAAGCCACAAAGACAAGCTTGTGCAGGACGCCCTTGGTGCCATACAGATAAAATTTTGTCCTGTCCCCCATAGGCTCCAGAGCAACACGAACCACCAGGAGAGGATCCACCTTGATTCTGAGCGGGTTGCCTCCTTCCGTCTCTGCAACGCCATTATCATCGTTGAGATAGAGTCGAGAAAGCTCCTCGCCCTTCCTAACCCATTCCCCGTCTACCCCAGAATATCCGGCAATGTCGAAGTACGTGTCGGCGGTCGAACTGTTAATCTCGGTCTTGATTGAGATGGGGGAAGCCGTACCGACCGAAGGCGAAACTACGCCCGCGCGGGAAGGGGCAGGTACGGCTGGAGTGGACGTGGCCACCTTCAGCGCCGCCTCCGTCTCGGTTGCTGCCGGCGCAGCTGAGGACGTGCGCGAGTTGATGGCCTTCCATCTATCGCCTGCGTCCGCGATATTAATAGGCCTGGGGGTTCCCGGTGCCGAGGAGGTGCCATTGGATTGGCCTGACGCAGGCGTCCCGTTGAGCGATCGGATAATGGGGGTGCCGTTTGTCGATGCCGCCCGCTCGTATGCGCCGTTAAGAGCGGTCAGTCCTGTGCCGTTAGGTTTAGGGTTAGTCGAGGAAGGCGATGTCTGTTCTGCTTGTGCAGCAGAGGCCGGAGCATCAGCCGGACCCAAAGATTGGCGTTCGGCACCGTTCTGGGAGGACGGGGCCGAGGTCGAAGGTTTGTCCGTACTGCCTTGATCATGGGCGGGACCAGTAGGTGTTGTAGGTTTAGATTCCGCTACCTCCTTCTCTTGTTTTTCCTTCTCTGCTTGAGCCTTTTTGTTCTTCAAATACTCGAGGGCTCGGCCAAACAGCTGCTCTTCGTTGACATTGGAGCCCGTATCCACAGGAGCCGAGGCAGGTGCGGGCTTGGAAGATGACCTCGGGCCCCTGTTCTTGCGTGCGCTTGCGCTGCTTCCTTCCGACTTGGACTCCCCTGCATCTGTTGTCTTGTTGCTAACATTGCTCTGGCCTCGCCTGTGCTCGCGACTGCTCCTAGGCCGAGATGCCGGGCTTAGAGTTGGCGCCGGTTTTTCCAGCGCATCCTCCATCTCCATATCTTCATCGTCGCTATGGTCGGGGTTGTATTCATCATCATCCTGTTCCTCAACGAGCTTGTGGCCATTTCCCACACCGAAGTGCATGTCCTCGTCGGGTTCGCCATGGTCGGGGTTGTCCTCTGGGGGAAGTTCCCCGGGTGTGTTGTACTCAGAGGCGGATTCCTCCATGGTGACTGGTTCGTGCTTGGCGCCGGCTTGTTCCCACTCCTCAAACGACATAAAGCCACGGAGGCCAGCATAGAATTCTCGAGCTTGGTTGAATGGGTGATCTGGATCGTCGGGGCGGCCCGGATCAACCATGTTGAAAGGGGATAGGTGACGTGCCTGGAGCCATGCAACACCCCTAGACTTGTCAAAGAACTGTACCGCATAGGCCCTGCGCTGCACAAACGGTCCTTCATCTTCATACCCTTCCGCCCATCCCTCTATCTCGCGCGTCTGCTTGTTGACCTTGTAGCACGTAGGAGCCCTGTTGAGAAGAGTCGGCCAGAGCTGACCGAGTGTCTTGCCAGGAAGGCCAATGCACTTTTGATCACCCCAACCACACACCACAACGGCATACTTCATCTTGTTTTTGGTCCAGTAGCCATAGTATATCTCTCCTGGGACGGCATCTGTGACACCTTTGTGTTCTTTATTGGTAGGTTTCGGTTCTGCCGCCTTTGGGGACTCGACTAGCGCTATCTCGCCAAGGGAAGGGCGGCTGCCTTTGCTAGGCCCAATTGAACCTCGTGGTCCTCGCCGAGACCCAGCCAACTCGGCGCGTTGAGCATCGGATCGCGGGGTCCCATCGGGGTTATACATTTCCCTAAAGTAGCGATCTTTTTGGGTAAAGATCTTGTACCCCGTGCTGAAAGCCTGATTGACTACTTCGTTGTTTTTCGCGGCGAGCTCCGGGGTACAGTCGTAAACATGCCAGCCCAAAAGTTCAACGGCTTGCTTCCTGTCCTTCGTAAGATGGTGGTGGTCTTTCCCATTTAGGTGCTTTGCCGCTCCGGACACTGGGTTGGTGTTATTAAAGTGAACACCGTGGTCGTTACATTTCATGATATAGAATACACCATTTCCAGGAGGCCAATCTGTGATGAAGTGCTTGAACGTGGCTTTGCCATTCTGGTAGACTTCGTCGAAAGAGATCCATTGAGCATGCGCGCTCGGGAGTCTACGAGGCCTAAGCGGTTTTTCACTAGCCGGGGCTGGTGGTGGCGTATTGTTTCGGGGCTTCTTGGTTCGCTGTGGTGTTGACAAGGAGGATCCACGGCGCTTGTGTCCCAAAGAAAGGGCCCTCTCCCTACCACGGGACTCTGGACGGGAACCGGGGGCGGGCACCGGAGTCACATCCCGGTTAGACGATTGACGACGGCTATAGCGACGTTCTGGTTGTGCTTGCTGAGAATCTTCGTCAGCCGTCTCTGAGGGGACTGCAGAGGTCGCCGCTGCTCGAACGGAAGCAGCGGGGACAGGTGTAGGAGTGGACATGGAGGCCGATCGACGGGTAGCAAGAGGCGGAGGAGCAGCCACCGGCGGGGGCGAGTCTGTCATCGGGATGTCACTATCCGCCGATGGGGACTTTCTTGCTTGCGTTAGTAACGCTGTGCGTTCAGGCCGTCCTGGTTGCTCTGCTGGGACTGGTGGGACTGGTGGGACTGGTTGGGCTGCTTTGATTGGGTCTGCAGGTCGGCCAACAGGCCGTTCCACGGGTCTTTCTGCTGGGCGCTCGGCCGGTCGCTCTGTTGGGCGCTCAACAGGAGGCTGCATAGGACGCTCAACCGGGCGACTCATTGTGCGTTCGGCCGCACGTTCCACGGGTCGTTCTGCAGGTCTTTCTATTGGCCTCTCTGCTGGGCGTTCTGCTGGACGCTCTATCCTTTCCTGGGGCAGTTGTCGTCTCTCCGGGTGGGGTTGCTGCTGGGCAGGAGCGATTAGGGTTTGTTTGGGGGGCGCTGGCGGCGTAGGTGGGTGTTGAGATGGCAAAGTTGGGACTCTGGCTAGTGGTCGACGCTCGTGCTGTGATGGAACAGGTCCAGGTTGGTGGGCCGCCTGGTGAGCCTGAGGATGTCCGAGCCCCGTGCTTTGGCTCTGCGCGTGTCCAGCGCCAGGTCTAGCCATCGGAGCCATAGGCTGTTGGTGCGGTTGGAAGGGTTGAGGGGCTTGCAGCTGAGTCGACTGTTGTGTGCGGTTCTGGGGGGGCATTGCGAAAGAGCCATGGTGACCCGACCTTTGTTGAGGGTTCGGTTGCAAGGGTGGCTGTCTTGGCTGGGCAAGAACCGGCGCCGGGGCCGGGGCAGGGGCGGGTTGCAGCGGAGGTCGCCCGGGAACAGAAGGTTGGGGGTGATGCTGAGGGCGGTGTTGGGTGGGAACACCGGCCGGCGTAGAAGGCGCCGACGGAGCTATCGATGCTGGCCGTGATGATGAGTGGGACTGGAGAAAACGGTCAGCCTTGTTCAGCCTTGCCCAAAGGTATACCAAAGCACGTGGAATTCGCTCCCAAGTTCATAAAAAATAATGGGTTCGTCCCATTTCGTACGAACTTGGACCCAGAACATCACTACTTTCGACATATTCAAAACGAAGAAGTAAAGCAAAGAAAGAGGAAACATACCGGACCACCTGGCCTCATAATCTTGAAGTAATCCATCTCATGCTCTCCTAGTGTCTTATCCAGGACTTCTGCAAGCTCTTGCCTCTGGCTATCCAGGTGTTTTCTGAACTGGTCGAGGTGAAGGTTTCTCTTCTCCTCCAAAATGGCTTCCTTGTCTTTCAGACGTCTCTGGAAGACCATATCCAGTTGTGAAAATATAGCGTCTCGTTCCTGGGTCAATGTTTGTCGCGTCTCCTCCAGGTCCCCTCTAAGCTCGCTGTCAAGGGCGCTGAGACTAGCATTGAAATTTTGCTCTGCGTGCTGAAGTTTCGCTTGATGCTCACGCTGGATCTGGGTTTTGCGTTCCATCCACTCCGCGTGCATGCGCGTGATATCTGCTTCCTGAGACATCTTGCAGGTGTTTGCGCCAAAAGGCGTCAACTGCAGCGTCTACCAATCTCGTACCCGACAAGGGTGTAAATCGAGAACGCGTCCGTGACGGGCCTTTTATGATTACTGAAATCTATAAGAAGTGCGCTTGATCCTAAAAGAACTGATTAGCAACTGCCAGATATCGCATATCCCATGAGACAACAGATAGAGAAATGACGTGGCTGGGGACGAGACAATGTCGCTCCGCTAGAAACCGTATTGCGCTGCCATTCCGGCGACATGATTTCTATGAAAGACAAGTGCCGACGAAGATGTTTGGCACCATCCCCCATACGCTTTGCTGTTTCGCTCTCCGTCCGATCGACTGAACCCGATTCCGCAGTATCCAACACACGCTGAATCTGCGCCTGACAAATGCCACCAGCATCCTCCGTCGGCGAACAGGAGGGGCCAAAACTTTTTAGCTACCCTCGCACATCCTTGGTCCTGCCCCAAAATGCGCATCCTGAGGTCGGTTCGGACATGTGTGTGATTTCCATCGTTGGAAGCATGTTGCTCTCGGCGGTCGGGTCTAGCACCCGTAGTTGGTGTCTCGGTGATCTCGGTAAAGTCCCCCACTTGAGAGGGCGGCCATCCCTCCCTCTCTGTTTTTGGTCGGGTCGGACATTCCAGTTTTTGAAACACGCGTCGCCACCAGATCAAAACAGCTACAACACATAGAAAACATAGTGTCACAGCTCAGTTAGCCACCTCCACCTCCACCTCCACCCTTCCCATCCGAGAATGACCGTCTCAAATTTCTCATCACCACCATCTCCGATTCCACCCAAATACCGACCCTTTCTTCCCAGCATGCAGTCCTCCTTCGCAAGGTAAAATTGATGTCGTCCCAGTGTCAATGTGATTGTCGCCTTAAATCGGGAGATCTCATAATAGCCGCGGTGCTTTGGGGGGGGGGGAGTGATTGACGCGCGTCGTGCGATGTTGAGGTGGCAATAGAAGATGGTGGTGAGGTTTTATGCGACAGTATGATCGTTGTTGCTGTATGCAGGTGGCGTGGTGGGCGGCCAACCTTAAACCCATAACATACTGCAGCTTCGTGTTGCGCATCTCGGATACAAAATGAT
The DNA here is from genome assembly GCA_022664585.2 of Zalerion maritima. Lineage (NCBI taxonomy): Eukaryota > Fungi > Ascomycota > Sordariomycetes > Lulworthiales > Lulworthiaceae > Zalerion > Zalerion maritima. The sequence continues at coordinate 22,498 of JAKWBI020000304.1, forward strand.
CTCCTTAATTCTACCACCTAGGCAGGTGACCAACCGGGGGGTGGGGGATTTTTGATAATGAAGCAACAAAAGGATTGGGCAAAAACGTGACTGAGAGCGCATCGCGGTACGGTCACGGGGAGGGAAACGGTGCCCAGAAAGGAGGAAATGAAAAATGCAAAATGAATAGATATGATTACTTACCGCTTCTGCCTGTTGATGGAGGTGGTCAGGTTTATCGAGGCTGATCTCGGAGACAGGATGAAGTGTTCGAGGTGCCTGGTGCAAGTGGTGCTTAGGAATACTACACGCGAGTCCCGGCCAAGCGAACAACAAACCTTCTCGAGTTGGTTGTGGCCGCGGGTCGAAGGGAGAGAAATACAAGGGAAAAGTGGCAAAAAGGGAGGAAAGATTAAAAAAGGAAGAGTAGAATGAACTAGAAAAGACGGCCGCCAGTCTCCTCTAAATAAGTCGTGTCTGGACGGTTTGCAGTGGAAAAAAAGGTAGCGAGCGGGCAGAAAAGAGAAAAAAATTGGCGACCAAGCCCGAATGGAAAGTCAAGCTCCATAGCTTAAGAGGAGATAAATTTGAAATCAGTGGAGCGCCGCCCAGAAGTTCTGAGGCCGACCCCACCCAAGTCTACCAATAGGATAGCTTGGCTGTCTAGGAAGGTGTCGTTCCTTCCCAGCAGACAGCGACTGTAGCCACCACAGACGGCAGGAGGGGGGTGTATCTGCATCAGATACTACGGTTGGTAGTGGGCGTTACTTTAGCGGAACAGGAAAACAATGCCTCTCAGTACGTCAGGGATGCACTAATTACCCTTCCTTCCCTTATCGAGCGTCGTTTCTTCCTTGTCTTCATCTTTCTCATGACTTGCCGACCCCCTACAGTGGGTTGGTTATTACTTTCCCTACCGCCATTGTTTCTATTTATTAGGACTACTATCAATCCGACAAGGCGTAAATTTCCAATAGGACCCTATACCGCCACAGAAAAAAAATACATCATCATCTTGGATCTGTCCTTGGCCCGACATGTGCTGTGGTGCTTGTGGTGCTTGTGTAGAAATATGTGGTATTGATCAATCAATGTGCAGCAAAGCTTTTTCGGAGTCATTACGAGTCCACTTTCATATTAGGCCTCCCTATTGGACTGGGCTCGCTGGGCGGAAAGCCAAATTGTCGAGAACGCCACAGGCGATCGACCGCATTCCTATCCGAAATGTGCATATTGTTTTTCATACCGAAATGTGACAGTACCTCTTGTCAGGTGCTGAGGACATCATCACACAGATTTTATGCTTGCCTCACCTGATCCCAGCCCCTCCTTCTAGACGCCAAGTCTACGCCGAGCTACACTCCTGTGCAGAGCTTATAGCGGTGTTACGATGCATGTGGCCCCTATATCGTTGCCTGCATCAGTCTACCTCTATGTAGCACTTTCTCTCACATACATTCATTCTACTAGGTGCTAGGTATCTATTTCTCTGGTTGGGCAATCAACCAATCAGCCTAGGACGCAAGGGCCGGGACCCGACACGTAGCTGGATGCGCCGGGGCAACTCGCCACCAACGGACAAGGAGTTGGTAAATAAAATCCTAATTCGCGTGAAGAGTACATATGTAATCTGTATTGGATCCATGCCATATCCTTTTGGCCACCATCCCTTTTTTTATTTTTTATTTTTATTTTCTACAGGTTACTTACGGGGATACGTGTGTTTGCATGTGTGTTAGGTTTAGTTGGTACCGGCATCCTTGGCTGCAGCCTATCACAAGCCATCATTATCCCAGGGCTCCTGTAGCTTACGCAGGCCAGGTTATATCGCTCAGTACAGCAAAGCGCAGTGCTTACCCGACTAATTTAGCAGCCCGACAGGAGTAGCTGCCAACTCGTGCAGCTGCTAAAACGGGGGCCTTTTGTCGAGAGAAGACTTATGAGCTGTAGCTAAAGCCAAAAACACTGCGGCCTAAAAGAGTCCTTCGGGCGAACTGCGTGCAGAAGGGAAAAAAGAGGGCGCCTAGCCACCTTGCTTCTTCAAGACACACGGCGTCGGGCACGCATGCCGTGACTCACATGAACACATACTCCCGGCCAATCGACACTTGATGCTTTAGACACATCCTTGGTGGGGTGCAACCTTTCTGCATTTGTTGGAGATACACAGGAAATATCGCTCCGCCCAACTATCTAGCGAACTATTGGCCAAACAACCCATCGTTGACGTGGGTGGACTCTTTCCTATAGCTATCCGAGGCTTCATATTCATCCACTCTATCAGTTTTCATCAGTAATTTGAATCTTGCATGATCCTGACCTTGGGTTGCCTTGTTCACTTGTCAAGAAAAGTATACGGCCCCTTGTGAACCTACTTCAGCGAGAAACTCAATCTCAAGGGATAGACAGGTCAGATTCTTACGGTTCTTTGGGTCTGTGAAGCTAGAATTGTTGCTGGGACTATGAAAGTGATATGGCACCAAATAGGGGTGGTGAGATGTTCTTTTCAGAGAAAATATCCGCAGAGGTTATTGCGTTTGAAGGGCATTTAGGTCGTAGATTTCGATTGGCGGTTAGACATAAAATTTCGGACTCGCAGCTCTCCGCAGTATATTTAACGGTCTAAGAAATCTGTGCAAAATATCTAGGAATCATGTCCACTTTGGTGAGTGACTTAGTTAAAGAGGATGAGCCTACCAATACGGGCGCAACTTCTAGAGCCACGGCTCTATAGAGATGTTTTGTATACTATGCCTTCAGTTTAACAGCGACTTGTGACCAATTTATTCTAGTGCCTAAATCTCGTAACATGAACGTATACTATATCTTTCGATTTACTATTTTCTGGATATAATATACTACCAGCGGTGAGAAATGTTCTCAGTGGCTTGCGTGAGTACCCTTGGTTATTGCCCCATACACTAGTATTGATCAGAGTGGCAAAGTATCAAGAGCGCATACTCTCAACAGTTAATTGATGGCTTCACCAAGTGTCATATTCTTTCTTCATCCTTATGATACGTAGTCCTGAAGTCCTGAAGTGGCATGTTGAGAGGCATGAATGTATTCGTCTACCCGTCGCTGAGATACGAGGACTTGTTCGTAGAACAAGATCATGGTAATTGAATACACCCTTAGAAATGAAGATAGCCCAAAAGTGCTGGATCCTTTGGAGCAGTTGACCCATTCCTTTCGGTCAGAAAGTGTCAGCCGACGGTCTCCGTAGTGCCACTGTAGGGGCATAAAAGATGTGCAAAGTAAATAATCGCACAACATAGACATTCCAGTCACTTTTTTTTTTTTTTAAAAAATAGAAAAATCTCGAAGCAATCAAACCTAACCAGCTCAAGCCTTTTCTCTTTCCCGAATGCTAGTACAGAGCCACAGTGGACGTCCGATCTCGATTACTGTTTCCGTAAGCTTACTCGGACTCCTATTTACCTCGGGCCTCCTTACGCTGATAGCGCCTCATATATCAATATCCCTGGTATATATTCGGCCCATGACCTGTTCTCAATTCGTGAAGGTTTATGCTAGGTGGATCGTCAATCGTATCTTAGAAACAGGTTATCTCCATCCACGGATATCGTGACTAAAGCTAGTCTAGGAGAAGATTTGGGTGGGCCGTCACATGCTCTCGATGACCCTTGAAATTAAGGATTTCTAAACTTGAGATATCCCCATCTCTGAGGCACACTGGCTTATGTATATTGCTAGAAAGTACGTACCTAGAGACCACGAGATCCGATGTTGTTGTTTCTACCGTCTATGGTTTCTAGAGATATCTCGACCATGGGCAGGCATGCGAGCAACTCACGTGCCGCAAAGCGAAGGTTATGTGATCTTCGCAGGCAAGATATTTCACAGTCAGAATTTCGAAACTATCGTTCATATCCTCGTTCTGCACAACGAAGCCATTCCGACCAAGTATTTCCGTACCTTTTTCTATCTGCTCCATCAGTCCGAAGGCAGCCAGTTAAAGGTGTCCTCCCGTTGGGGAAAGATGACAAGGAGGGGCAAAAGTGCAAAGCGAAAGAGCTATGTACCTACACGTGCATAGTCGACCAGTGAGGTGTGCATACATAGCTCGTCATACCCCTCTTTTCTCTCCGTGCCCTGTGCTGCACGATAAAATTCAAATTGCCTCCCCAAAAATTCATTTGAAACGTGGCGGCCGATCCCGTGACTCGGATCCACCCTATCCGGGATCGTAACCAATAGGATTCCGTGGTGGTGAGCAGCATAGCCCGATGGCATGCCGCCACCAGCTGGGCGTATGATATCAGCGAGATTCCCTAGGACCAAAAAAAAAATTGTGTGAGTGAGGTGAGCGAAATTTGATGGCCATGCGTGGGCCAGGAATTTCGTAATTGGGCAATAAGGTAATCTCCTCCCACCTCCATCCGATGCCGCAGCTAGCCACATTTGCCCTCCATCATCAAGAAGAACTTTGGTGTCGAACAAATGAGAGGGTGTTGTGACTAACGTAATTTTAAAAGGGACCTCCAAGAACTGCGCTATTACTCCCACGCAATTTGGTACCGCATAGCAGCATACAAACCCAAGAGGGTATTGTACTCAACAATTACCGCATGTAGATCTAGTATTTTATGCCTTGGATATTTTACATATCTTGGGGGGGTAATGTGTGGTGTAGCCTAAGGATGTGAACGGACGGAGGTGCATTTTTCGCAAAGTAGGGTGGTGGCTTACCTAGGTATTTAGTAACTTAGTATTGGTTAATACAAAGTGAACTTTACAGATACTCTCAGGAGAAGTTGATCAATATGAACTATTATATTCTTGAAAACTGGTCTACCATGGAGGTTGGCAGGCATCTGGTACCAATAATACCACGGTGTTATGCCAGGACCGGCGATTAATAGTAGCAGCAGCACACTACCGACGGGTATTAATGCAGGAGAGTTGACTTGGAGAATTTGTTTATAGTCTTTTAAAACTCATATGGTGATGTTAGTCATGATTGGCTCATCTCAATTAGTGTTATGGAGAGAAAGCATGCATCGTCATATAGAGTGCTGGCCAGAGAAAATGCCAAGACTCCTGAGAGCCTCGCCAGCCTTATCGTCAAAATACACCCAAAGTGCGTGTTTTTAAACCTTAACTTACTCTTAGTATCATCATATATATTATAGAGACGATGTAGAAAGTGGAATTTTTCCGACTTTCTCCTGAGCCGTGAGCATTCACGAAACCCCCAATCTTCGACATCAAGCGACCGTAGTTAGAACAACCGTTAGAGAATCTCAAGCTACCCATTCTAGGTCAACAAGGAACATGACGGCAGACTAAGGGAAACTCGGACTTTAGTATTATAATCCACGAGGCATTCTCCAGCAAATCGAAATTTGGAGTACACATAGTTTATATTACATGTTGCCGTAAGTGTTTGGAATGACTTGTTATCTATTAAGAGAGACCTCTCCCTTATTCTAAAGAAGAACATTCCATCTCTAACTAATAGCTATGCAGCTTTACTGCATTTATGGACTTGAATAGCATGTTTCTTTCAAAGCAAACCTGGGGGGGCTGCCAGGGGGGCTGAGGTCGATAGGAGTTTTGCATGCTTAATTCGCTCATCGCATGCACACCCTAAACTCTGAGTGGTTTATCTCTGTCGTGAGGGTGTTTCATCCTTCCTTATCTCATAGTCTGATTTGCCACTAGAAGTCTCACGAATATTAACATTATAACATAGGCTCCTGTTATACAACGATGCTTAACATTGGTTCCATTCTCAGCTGCTAGCATTGTTGCAAACCCCTTTGCATTCTTCCATACCTAGTTTGCATCCACTAACATGGATCCAAAACTCCTAGGTCTTTCATGTTTTGTCCGCTGCACTATTGAGAGCTTCCTCGAGGAACTAAATATGGAAAAGTTAAAAAGAAAAAAGGTACTGAGTAGTTTCCATTTGTGGTTTCATATCTCCTAAACGGTATCTCCATGCTTTATACCTCCAGCACTGGTCCTAGGACTATATTGAGTATTTATATTATTTTTTGCGTCGGCTGACCCCCACAGGTCAGAGATTCCAGACCAAAGCATGGTCGAGATCTTGTCCACTCCAGTGCAGTCTGCTAGCACCTTACTTAAACGCACCGTGAGGCTTAACTAGAACATTTTTATCTCATTATTGTAGGTTAACTCTTGGCCAGGGAAGTAGCGTAGTAGATTTAATGGATACATTAACGTAGTATAACCGGCAAGGATAAACCTTGGCTTGAAAATAAACATCCTATTCTTGTATCAGGCCTCTTCATGATTTGTGAGCGTAGAAGATCCCATGTGAGTGTCCAGAAAGACTGGCCTGGTACTGACTCGTAGTATGCGAAGCTGAGGCGTACAACTACTGTATGCTGAACTCTGGAGCTAGTCTTTCGGACCAAACGCTTTACCTTACGGACACTCCGAGTCGATCGGCCAGCTCTTAAAAAGAGAGCTCTCTAACCGGGACAAACATACCAATTAACTATGGGACATTTGTCTCACAGTTTCTTCTTTTTCTCCTGGCTGTGCTCTGGGAGGAAACCCCATTTTCATGATCATCGCCCATTATCACCGAACCTGACTTTCCGTCACCCTCGCTATCCCATCAGTCCTAGCATCTATCATAGCCCCCCATCTACATTCTGCTTGCCAGATCGCAATTACCGACACCCAACCTACCGGTTAGACACCCAACTATCGAATAGCTGCAGTAGCTCGCCCGCTTCTCCACCTGAGTCTCCGGGTTGGTGGTCTACCTTCTTGAACCAGCGATGGTTGCAGGCCATAGACAACGCCGTCAATCTAGTCGTCTCCCATCGCCCACGCGCTGGGGCACGATTACTGATCTGAAGGTTGTGGTTGTAGCCTCTACTATGGCATGCACACGCTAGGGTCTGTGCTAGGCGGGCAAAAGAAACAATGTTAAAAATGGTTCCTCACCGCTCCCTCCATCTAAAAAAAAAGGAACTAGATACCGACCACATGGAGGACCAATAGGATGCTTGCTACCTACCCGGCCTTGGTTAACTCTTGGATGCCGGTTCTGTGCCGCACCACATCCCTGGGACGGACCCTCCACTAGTGACGGGTCGCGTTCACGGCTTTCTCAAGAAAATAGTGCGAATACCTGCAGCACAGAGGATTAGCAGGTACTCCGTCGATGGCTGGTAAGACCCATGTAGTGGTATTTTGGTACTATGCACAGTACGAGTTCGTCGTGTTGTCTGCTTTTACGTCATAAATGGCTGCGCAAACTTTTCACTGGTGTTTTCTTCTGATATTAGGCGAGAATGAGGTCGTGACCGTCGTTAGGGCTTGGGTATGCACGGTGGACAATGTGCATTGTGACAAAAGGCGCCTCACTGTGAGCACCGTTTCTATTTAGGGTGCTTATTGTCGGCATTGATACACTCGACTGGCCGAACACACTTACCTTCCATGCCCCGTTCCCTGTGCCAAGGTGAGGAGCGAAACAACTAACCAGAGAGCCCGGGTGCGGGACGATCAATATGATGGTGGCGGCTCGGAATAAAGAAACAACCCGCCTCAGTTACCAAGGCCATGGGAAGACGGTGAATACAGCCATTTTCCTTTCTGGAATGCCACCGGAAGTGAATACACAAATGTGTACAGCAATTCCGCATCGCAGCCTTTTCTTGAGGGGTGGTATACTTGAACAGGCCGAACTAGCTGCAGCAGACGGAGGCGAGAGCGGGCAGCCTAATAATCCGTAGGGGTGGACGGGAGTAGCATAGGGCCATGCAATGCCACTGCGAGAAGGTCATCTGCGGGTACAACTCACCACGCTACGCGCAAGCGGCCAGCGGCAATACGCATCAAGCCCTTAAGCTACTGTATATTCCGACAGAATGGACGACTGTGCCATTGTGGGACAGCTAGTTGTTAGCTGGAATTCCGGGAGACTTTGTGGTCTTGACAGCCGGCGCAAGCAAGCCCAGCGCGCATACAGCGCCAACGCAGGACGAAAAATGGATCCAAGGTCAGCTGCTTTGTGTGTACGGGATAATGCAGACTTATCAGTTCAATACTAACTGTACCCGATGCCCAATCTCCTCGAGAAGAACCCCAATCGACCAAGGTGAAACATTATACGGATAGGTATTCTTCCGGCTTCCCAGCCGGGGCTAAATATTTCGTCATCACGCGCAATCCATCCATCACAGACGATGGATCAGGTAGATAGGTATCAATAGTAACAAGAGAGATGGGGAACCATGGGGGCGAAATAAGTCTGGGTGTAGTGTGGGAGGCTAGACGGTGGGGCATGTAGTGTGACAGTGGTGGCTTGTCCCGAGGAGGTGGATTTAGAGAAAAAGAAAAAGAAGACAAGACGGGGGAAACTGAGGGGAAAGCAGACTCGAGTGGTCACCAACATCCCGCGACAGGCAGGAATGCATGCAGCAGCCATGCTGGCCAGCATCATGCAACACATAGTACTTTCCCTATTGGGAAATAGTGGTATAAAAATGGAGAAGGTGCGAGTTAAGGGGTTATTGAGAGATGTCTCTCACTGGCAGTCTGTGTATGCAGGAATTCCTGGGAGTTATGGAATGAGCAGGTTATCTCGGAACAGCTATTCGGATGTCGAGGCCCAGATCACAAGAGCGGAGCTTTTCTCCGGGGGTTGTCTGTCTGTATGGCCCTGATGAATGAGACGGGATAGGGAACCCCTCAGACCACCCCTCTTTCCTGCGGTGTACGTCGTACTCGACGATGGCACGGGAATCCCAACAAAACAGAGCTGCCCCATCCTCGACTACCAACCTGCACAATGCTGCATCAATAGCATGCAATACTGTGCCCTTCGCCTTCATTTTTGGTGTGAACTCGAAATATAACTCGGAACCCCAAAATCCATTTGTAGACGCAGTTTTTTGCCCTGACCCGAGGTACTACGGCCGTATTGAACACGTTTACATGGTCAGTGCAAACGTGCATGCTGCACGACCGACGGTCCCGGTGGAATGGGACCAGCTCCGACCAAGAACCAAGTTGTCGGTGTAGAACTGAGAAGGTGGGGACGCCCCCTTTTTTCCCTTCGTCCCGTTCGCTCTTTGGAAACATAATAATTGACTTATTACTTCAGAGAGTGGTGGTTTGATGAGGCGGCAAATCCCTCGCTCGTTTACATGGACCCAGCGTCACCGATTGCACAGCGGCCTTCCGAATTTTCGGGCTTTTTTCGCCTCCGATGAAGTTTCTGGTTTTTGTAAGGACTTTGTGGTACCAGATAACTAGCTATGTACGATGCTCGCCTTGCAGACATGATGCATGGCCTAGGCGAATGGGCTGTGCCGCATGACGACCGAAAAAGCAATTTATGTCGCCCGCCAGCCTTGGTGTGTAACAAAGGGATGGACAAAACATTCTACGGCGAAGAAGAACACACAATACTGCCTCTGGGGTTCCCTTAAAATGAAACTTTCGACGAAAAAGTTTATAGAAGCGTGATGGAACAAAGCGATCTTTCTATGGAAAGCATGTATTTACTCGGAAAGGATGGACATCCAAACCATTTCGGGGCCCCAGAAACGAGCCAGCATGGTGATTCCCCAGCGGGCGGCTCAGCAGTCTGGGGGACGGATCCTTCGAACCGACGCAGCGGGACTATCTCCGTCACTCGTCATTTCTCGACCCGTCTGGGACATGAAGCCCGACAGCTTGGGTCCTAGGGCTCGAGCTCTTTCCCCATTGCCTCGGGACCCCAAGGGACGGTTTTCTTCTCTTTTCGACGCTTGCTTGCGGGCGTAATCCACGCCCTCGGTTGTGTCAAGTCCTCGAATTCTCTTTCTTTTTGGGTTCTAGACCGGATTTGACATCTTGCTGTGAGGCGCTTCTCCATCACATGACCTAATTCTGTATAGGGTCAACCTCGTAGTACCGGAAATGAATTATTGTCGAGCCACAGATAGCCTACCCACCCAGGATCGGTGACCGTGGCGATATATTTGGTAGTACCTATTATAGATGCACAGTGCTTCGTTTCCATCCAATTTTTTCCAAGCACCCCGAGGAATGCAAGTGCCGCACCGTCCCAAGCCCTAGTGCGGGCCTCATCCAAGCAATTGGACACACTTGTGCAATGTAGACGTGTGCCTCTTACGCCATCCGTGATACCCTAGTGAAGATATCGGCGATGGGACTGCTTTTGTCGACTTTTCCATTCCACCACAGCAGGAAAGCTAGTTGAAACCAACGTCAACGACCGGAAACCATATGTGCGTGCCGGCCCCCTTGATATGCATGCAGTTTATGCTTTATTATTATTATTATTATTATTATTATTATGATATTTTTACCTTGTCAGAACGGCGACCAGCGAGACCCTGCCAAAAATACAACCTGGCTGCCAATAATAGGGCGTTCGGGCATGGACTAAACCGTTGCTTATGTACGTCGACTATTTCCCTGGGATTTTTTTGATGCAGTAAATAGCTTTATTTTCTAGAACAATGGGTAGTAGAAGGCAATGAAAATCCTTCTGCATGAGGCGTAATTTTCTGGTCTCCGCACCCACGACTCTGTAGTCCATTCCTAGACGACCAGCTGTGCCGTACACCGACTACAAACCTATGCAGGATGTCTTTGACTGTGCAGTTAGACAGTCTCTCTCACCCAGCTTAGCTGGCGTTTCTATTCCTTCGCGAGTCACCCAGCCGGCTGCATGTGCTAGAGTTTGCTGTAGCTGGGAGCTGGGAGCTAATGCTGCTTGCTACTGTCCTAGCTTCTTGGTTACTGCAAATCCTCACCTGTTTCACATCCAATTCCAACTCCATATATCCCCATCCCATCTCCTTGGAATTTCCCACCGTCCTTGCCCTCTCCTTGTCCCCGCGCCTGGAATCCGAAAATATTATCTTTTAAATCTTACTTCAACTTTTAAAGCTTTCCATATTAGTCGCTATCCCAAAGCCCTGTTGAAGGTCATTGTCGCTCGACCCGCCACACACACACACGCACACAACGACCACTGCTGTAGTAGATGGCGCTTTCCCACAGTTGCTAATCCCATCTCGGACTCTTATCCCATCTCGGACACTTATCCCGTCATCTCTTCTCGCACTAGTCTGACCCTCACGCACATTTTGTACTTGCCCACCACAACCCCTCGTCAGTGGCTTGAAGCTCAACTCGCAATTAACCTACCACCTTTCTGCATCTGGCCAGCTATCCGCAGCTTGGAAACGGTTCAAACAATACTCCTGCAAGACACCTACTATTGCCCCGTCGTGCTTGACTTTTTTTTACCCTTATACCTGCCCTGAGCGGTGCACGGTACCTATTGTGTTTGCCGTCACACTGCTGACCTGGCTGGAGCTACCCCCACCGAGCACTGGGCACTGAGCTTACGGAGAGGAAAGCCTGACTGCCGTTAGAAGCTACTCCTAAAACTTTTAGCGGATTGCTAAACCTCCACTACAGTAGCACCTTCTCCACCCGGCTCCCTGTGTATCTCCCTTCCTTCCTTCTCCACAAGAAGCAAGGACGTTGCTACCTTCCAGGGGCGGAAAATCCAAGCCTAATTCCACATTCTCGTGGTATAACAATCCCCAGTGGTCCCTTCCTCCCTGCTTTCGGCGTGCGTCGTCGAATCTACATTATTGGGACCTTCCTCGTGCACTTGTCCACCAAGTTTTCGGTCCCTATTCCGGTCTTCTTGGTGCCAGCTGGGTGGAGGGGTTCTAGTTTGGATTTAAATTTATTTTAATTCCATTGCCATTGGAAACAGGGTGAAAGACAGGGGCAGTTACCAACTACAGAGGCTTTACTCTGGTTCCCCCAAAAAGGTCAATTTGCACTCTGGGAGGATTCAATTTTCCCTTCAGCAAAGATACAACCACCACACCGTCACAGTCATGAACACACCGCCCGAATCCATACATTCCGCCCGATTCCGTCTGTCAGACCATAATCCGAGGAAACGTCCACATCCCCCGACGCCAAATTCGAGAATGTTTTCCACCTCCCCCGCCATGCGCAACATCGGCCCACCGTCCCCCACCTCAGTTTCGGCGTCCGCTTCGGTGTCAGCATCGGCATCCTCGTTCACTGCCGTGGGATCGTCGGAAGAAGAGGCCTTGTACGCTTCAGTCGGTGCCCATCGCCCATCCACCGCGGTATCCAGCAGCCTAGACTCTGGTTTTGACCGGGGGGACATCGTGGGTGCGACCATGGACCCGACCGAATTTGACTACGATCCAGAGGGGTATGACGACATGGAGATGGAGGGCTACCCAGAGTCGATCGAATCATCGCTTAGGAACCATATCTACGAAGGTGGTCTAAGGTATCATGCCTATCGAGACGGAAAATACGCCTTTCCAAACGACGACGTCGAGCAGAACCGGGACGATATGAAGCACACTATGACTCTGATGCTCTTCAAGGACAAGTACTTCTTGGCGCCAGTGGAGGAAAAGATGAAGAGGGGCTGTCACGTCCTTGACCTGGGTATGCAATTTCCCATTTCTCGCCCGCGCTTTCAAAGGCCTGGGCATACTTTCCATTAGAACGAGATGCACGACAACTTCTAGCTTGCAGGCAGATGCCTAGAGTTGGGTTGGAATGGAACCAAGCGAATCCGTGGGAATCTCGTGGCTAGAAGTTGCATCGCTACTTGCACACCTGTGCACTTCTTGACTTGGTGAGGAGTATTCGCTAACGGTGTTACTTGACTAGGAACTGGCACTGGTATATGGTGTATTCAACGTAAGTGACCTAGCGTTTCCCCTGAGCCTTTTAACTGAGGCTCGCTATATCGATGGTCTTAGTTGGCAGAAGAGTGTGGATGGAACGGCCTGCTGCGTCTTGGTGTTGCACAAGCGACGGCGCATGCCGTAATACCACGCACTGCCAACTCCTCCTATGGCAGAGAGTGCTGGGTAGTGACGGAAGAACTCATTGACGAATTGCAAAGCAGCAGAATGGGATTGTCTCTTCTGGTTGTGGTTACAGACTAACATGCTTCTTGACAGTCGGCGAAATGTATCCAAATACAAAATTCCACGGCATCGATCTTAGTCCCATACAGCCAAATATGGTAACCGACAACGTCTACTTCGAGCTGGATGACTTCGAGGACGAGTGGATGTTTCCAGAAAACAAATTCGACTTTGTACACATTAGGCACACGCTACACAGCATCAAGGACAGAAAAACGTTACTGGAAAGAATATTCAAGTTCGTGCCACACTCTACCGCCTGCTCCCCTTTCTTAGCGTCTGTCTAGCAGGGTGCCGAATGCCGGTTCTGACGATCTAAGATTACTAACAAAACCTTTTTGTTTAACAGACATGTTAAGCCAGGCGGTTATGTCGAATTTCAGGAGCTTCACTACTGGCCACATTGCGACGACGACTCGTGCACACCAATGACACCGTACGCATTCCGGGACTTCCTGCGGTACCTTGATCAGGGCCTACGTAACCTGGGGAGTGAGCTCAACAGCATCCTGGAAATTCCACGTGAACTAGACGAGGCGGGCTTCGTTGACGTCAAGGCGATTACCAAGAAATGTCCCGTCGGGGTGTGGCCGCGGAACAAAGACCTGAGATACGCCGGCCTCTTCCTTCGTACCGCCATCATGGACGGGCTGAGAGGGCTGGTGCGACGACCGTTCGGCACGGGTTTGGGTTGGACGTCAATCCAAATCGAGATGTTCCTCATGGACGTAAGAACGCACGTCATGAACAGTGATTTTCACACCTACTTTCCTTTCCACGTTGTTTATGCGCGGAAGCCGATGGAATAAAAGGTTGGAATGGAAGAGGACGACATGCTCGAGGAAAGGAGCAGAAAGGAATATTCATCATGCTCGGTTTGGCGGCGTCAGGTCTTGAGTCCTTTTACCGGATGGTTGCATACTGCTTTGGCTGGCAAGCTACGTTAAAATGATACCCGAACGGCCACGATCATCGACCCTGGATTGGGATGGCTGCATCACCACTACGCATGGTTGCTTAGGCATGCATACTCACTAGCGGACAGCATCATCAACATTTTGGAGGATAATCATTTTCGCCGGCGCCTTGGCGACAGTCTTTTCTAGCATTCAACACAAGAGACTTGGATGTTTTTGCTTCTTTTTCCTTTTGGTCTTCGTTCCTTGCAGAAAGCTGGTCATTTCCGTCTCTGGCTTGGAAAGTTTTCGCTTCTATACATCATGGTTGGGGCAACCGGTAGATACCCTCTAGATTTTTTGGCTCCTGGGGCAGCGCTTGGATGAATATTTCTACATTTCTCACTCACGCCAGCATTGTTTTAGATCAAGATCGGGGTTCTTGGCGTTTTTGGCTTGTTGACTCTGACCTTTGGGTTTGGGTCGCTGGAGCGTGTACATACAAGTCCCTTGTATATTGAGACGCGGCGTTGGCTGTCGGTAATCCCCATCCTCGCGCACTTATTAGGGCACCGACTGAAGACGGACTATATAGTATATACATACATAATTGTTAATATTTCAGTACTTACCTACCCCGTGCTCGAAGCCAGGATCTCGCGACTGCCATCAGCGCCTCATTAACCATCCATGCCCGGTCAGGACCCCACCCGTTTTGCTATGTCTATTCTTCATTTTTCTTTGAGAGAGTCGCAAATTCTCATCTAGCGACAGCATAAAGCTAAATATGAATGGGACCAGAAAATCAAATTATATCGTGATTGGTACATTCACCAAGAAATATGTAAACTGAGACAGGATCTAGAATATGCGTGCCCCAGGGAGCCAGCGTCCATTTGCACCCTTTCCATTGATGGAAGGTGTATCATTAACAACTGCCTGCCTAGAGATAGGGTGCAGAAGCACCAACCAGCTTTGAATCCAACGTAACCCGGCGACCTGCCCGGGATGGAAGCTGTTGTGCGTGATGTCTCCCCCCGTCAAGACCACATCTTGCCCCCATCTACGCAGGCAGTTCGGAGATACGCTGGAGTCTTCGGCGAACCGCAACCGGAGGAGGAGTAGTCTTCCCAGCGAGGCTCCGTGATTTCTTGTGGGCGGTGGATCGGTTTCTTGTCCGCATTGGGGTTGTCATACACAAGTACCTGGACATGTATTCTGGATACCTGCCATTAGCAATTCCTGGTACATGCTTGATGTTTGAACTCTCTCTAGGGCAGTCAGTGGTACTTGTCCAGATAGGCCTTATCACCCTCAATTTCCATGCGGTGCGAGTGAATAAGATGGAGGAGGAAGTGCACAAGTACCATTGTCCATGGTCGACTAGCAAAGTTAAGATGGATGGCTATCAATTTTGGACCATAAAATTGATAAAAAAAGGCGAGTCTGATCTCGTCGAGCCATTGTAACTCTACGTACGTTGTTGTCGACGGATACCTCCAGCGGGGGAAGCCATCCTCAATATTTATCACGGCCTGGGTATTTTCTTTTATCTGTAGGCAAAAACTCCATGCTTGATGCTTCCTTCGCCGCCCCGTACACTAGGAACGCACCTAGATACGCTACTCATCTCTGTCGCGCCCGTGGGCCCCAAACCTCCTAGCACACCATTCCATGCGGAGATCCCTCCCTAACAGACAGACAACCTGGCCCACCCTAAAGAACGCCCAAAATCACCACTAAGACTCAGGATCTAACGGCCAGTCCATCTGCTCCCTAAACCGATCCAACCAGTCTGAAAACCCGTCCCTCTCTTCCCCCTTCGCCCAGGGTTTCCTAAGCAGTTCCCCCGCTTCGCACGCCTGTCGGAAACACTGCGCTCGCGTGGTTTCCACCAAAGGGGCATCTAACTTGTAGAATGCTGCGACAAGTTCTCCAAACTCGTCGGGCAGAGTTTTCAGGACTGGATAGACCTCGTTGACGCGAGACACGACCGTGAGGAGGTGGAATTCTCGGTCTTTCTCTTCGGAGCTGGGCTTGGGTGGTTGTTCTTTTATGGTTGTGCTTGCGGGGGTGGGGGAGGTGGTGGAGGTAGAGCTTGATTCGGCTGCTGGAGGAGACGACGGTACTGGCGGCGGAAGATTAGGCAGTTCCTTAATCCTCCTCTTCGCAATAGCCTTATACAGCAAACTCAGCAGGCCCAACCTCGATATGCACGGCCCAAGCTGATTTCTGATGTCCGTCCTATCCTTCGGTATCCTCTGCGCGCTCATCAACTCATCCAGTTGCGCTTGAGGGTCATTGCCATTCACCCCAAACCCATCATCAAAATCCGTACCATCCCCCTCCTCATCATCGGACCCAACATCCCCATTCTCTTCCTTCCACTCCTTCAACTCCTCCCGAATATCCTCCAAGATGGCCCTCTGCTGGTTCACCTTCTCGGCCAGCAATCCTCTAACCCCTAGAGTCCTAAGCTTCATAACATCATCGCAAGCCTCCCACACCACGCTCGTAGCAACAATACTCCCCTTGCAACCTCCTTTGCCCCCTCCGCCATCCTTCTTATTCCCTTCTAGTACCTTCCCATCTCTCGGTATAAGAAACACCAAATCCCTAAGATACCTCAACACCCTCCTACACCTGAATCTTAGCTCCGTGCTAAATGCCTTCGTATACCTTGTCGGTTCGCACGCACTCGCAGCCGACGCGAGAGAAGGTATGGCTGCCTCGAGAAGCTCTTGCAGAACCTTGATGATTGCACTGGGCGTGAAAGGCGCGTTGATGATGAGGAGGGAGAGCTTGGTTGAGTGCGCTTTTATTAGGGATGCAGAGTCATAGGAAAGGGACACGGAGGCAAGTTGGGAGTGCGCTGGGTCGGTTTCTGTGGACGAGGAAAAGTCGAGGCCCTCGAGGTGGGTGACGAGATCGGTTATTAGGCGCACGAGGGCGTCGGAGACACGGTTGAGCTTTGTGATTTCTTCGGCGGTAGGAGGGGCCATTTTGGATAGGTGCTATTTCTATTGCCGTTGGGGAAGGATGAAGGGGAGTCCTAAATTGTGTGTTGGTTGGGCACCTCTGCGCTGGTGGGCAAGTTGGAGTGGTGATGATGGTGGAGCTCTGCGGATTTATAGATACTTTTTTTTGGCAGCCGGTCGCAACGCGGGGTACGTTTGGAATTATCGATAATCTACTCTGCAGCGTTGCTTGGTGGGTTACATGCTGTACACTGACTACCAACACCGGTTGAGTCACGTCGCCGAGGTGGGTACATGCATCGGATCTAGAAAGCGGGCCTCATATTTCATCCGAGAAAGGGAGGGGGT
Organism: Zalerion maritima; assembly: GCA_022664585.2. Lineage (NCBI taxonomy): Eukaryota > Fungi > Ascomycota > Sordariomycetes > Lulworthiales > Lulworthiaceae > Zalerion > Zalerion maritima. The sequence goes on from JAKWBI020000304.1 coordinate 39,673, forward strand.
TCGATAGTAAATTGTATGTAGTCTATTTGACCTGTTCGTTCCAGCACAGCTTCATATTAATCAATGAGTGGATAATAAATGCTGTGCTATCAACTGTTGTGATTAGATTGAGATATGTGGAGGGGATCAAATGTCAGGGTAAAACTCAAGCACTCTGATTCAGAAAGATGGATTGCTTTTTGGTGGTCTACAGCACAACTTGTATTTCGGTCAGGTATTGAGATTCAAGTTTAGCTTTCTGCCCACCCAACCAGGCTTGCGCCAAGTCGGCATATTCCATTCCCCGATCCGGTTTCAGAGCCAACTTGAAGCTGGGATACCCTGCAGCTCTGGACCCCCGAGTCTCCATCTGGACAAGTGTTTTGGGCGACCTTCAAACTCGACCTGCTTTCCCCCTTCGTCTCCAGATCTCACCCTCGACGATTGGCGTCCAAAAATGCGGCATCTCGACAAATTCGTGCTCGCGAGCACCGTGGCCTCGACGGCATATGCAAGCTCGAGCTTGCCAAGGGGTGTTAGTCCAGAATGTAAGTGTTCACACTCAAGCTTTACTAGACGTCCTACACACCCTTGCCCTGGAGCTTGTTGTTCACGCATCACTGTGGGCAAGGGACAGCAGCTCCCATATCACCGCCTTCTCTCAACAAAAAGCAACGTGGTACCCAAGCTAATCCGAGACCGCAGTCGCCAAATTCTACTCCGCAACGGACTCGTTCCAATGCATTGGGAACCCGGCCATTGTGGTCAAATCCTCTCAAATCAACGATGGCTCCTGCGACTGCCCCGACGGCTCAGATGAGCCCGGCACTCCTGCATGTGCCCACCTCGACGTCCTCTCGCCGCCACAACCCCTCGCCGGCTCTCCCTCGGGCTCCACGAACACGACCGCTGCACTACCGGGTTTTTGGTGCTCCAATGTCGGCCACATTGGCATGTACGTGCCATTCATGTTCGTGAACGATGGTGTGTGTGACTACGACCTGTGCTGCGATGGCACCGAGGAATACGCTGGCGTCGGCGGTATCAAGTGCGAGAACAGGTGCAAGAAACTCGGCGAGGACTATCGCCGAATCCAGAAGGAGAAGGTGGAAAACCTCGAGCGGGCCACTAAGAAGAGGCGGACTATGGTCAAGGAAGCTAAGGAGCTCCGCAGACAAGTCGAGGCTAAGATCACCAAGATGAAGGCGGAAGTCCAGCAGCTCCAGGATAAGGAGGCCGACCTCAAGAAGAAGTACGAGGAAGTGAAGGAGACAGAAGCTGGAAAGGTCGTGAAGGGTGATGGGGGGCCCATTGGTGTACTGGTTGGACTTGCCAAGGCGCGCATTGAGGGACTCAAGGACACCCTAGAGGCTGTCGTTACCCAACGCGATGGTCTGCAGTCCCGAGTTGAGGAGCTTGAGGACATCTTGACCAAGTTCAAGTATGAGTACAACCCCAATTTCAACGACGAAGGTGTCAAGGCTGCCGTACACTCTTGGGAGGACTATGCAGCCAGGATTGAGTCTGAACCCAGCCCCGAGGTTCCCGAGCAGGATATCAACGACGCTCTCAAGCAAGATAATGAAGCATCCGGAATTGACTGGAAGTCATTCGAGCTCCTTGGGGGATCCGATACCGACATCCTTTACAGCTTCGAGGCGTACCTACCCGAGTTCCTACGCGAAATGATCCACGAGAAGATCCTTGGCCTCCGCGTCTGGATGATTGAAAACGGCATCCTAGCAGACAACCCGACCTCGACTGGCGAATCTGCTCTTGTCACCGCCGCGCGTGAAGCATACGAAGCCGTCGGAAAGGACATCAAGACTAAGGAGAACGACGTTAAGAACGAAAAGAAGGATCTCGACAAGGACTACGGTCCCGAACACATCTTCCGCTACCTGAAGGACAAGTGCGTCAAGACGGACGTTGGTGAATATGAGTACGAACTGTGCTGGATGGGTAAGACCTCCCAGAAATCCAAGAAGGGCCACGGAAACACCAACATGGGCACCTTTGCTCGTATTGAGGTGCACGATTCTGACGAGGAGGAGAGGGCGGACGGCAAGGGCCTTGGGGCTGGCCCGAGACTAGTGCTCAAGTACGAGGATGGCCAGGGCTGCTGGAACGGGCCGAGGAGATCAACTGATGTCTGGCTGGCGTGTGCCGAGACGGAGGAACTCTGGAGGGTTGCAGAGGCTGAGAAGTGTGTCTACCGGATGGAAGTGGGTACTCCTGCTGCTTGCGACAGTGTGAAGCATCCCGAGTCTGAGGAGCCCAAACATGACGAGCTATAGGGAGATGGTGATTTCACAATGCGACGTCTACCACCGAAAACGTGAAAAGAGACACGTTTTCCTATCCCGTCTTTTATATGCTGCAATATACCATTATAGGATCACATAGCGCTGTCAATTATGTTTTTTATGCTACTGGTACCCAGTGCTCTATCTTGACACTTTGGCGACTTAGAGTTGATCTATATCTACTGGCTGTGGTTGCTAGTATTTGATCTACACTGAATTCTCAGGGACAGTAGCATTAAGTGTGTTCTGAAAAACAAGCATAGTATCATTTCGTGGGTATCAAGGGTGCTTGTTCTATGCATTCGTTCTTTTCTTACTGTCCCGCCAATTTTCTCCTCTTGTTTTTTGCTTCTAGTTCTGCTACAACTTTGGCCGTTAGCGTGGCTGTCCCAGAATTGTTGATGCCGCTCAGCTTGTCCCCTTTCTTCTTCTTTTCCCCATTTCTATCTTTCCTTGATGCGTCCTCGCCACCCCCAGTTCCATGTTTCCGCTTCTTTTCTTTCTTTTCATTCTTTTCCTTTTTCTCCTTCTTCAGCCTGTGAGTCAGCCCCTCGGCTCGCAGCCTTTCTATCCTTTCCGACAATCTCTTGATATCCTTCTCCTCGGTAGGTAGAATTGGTATGGTGTTCCCACTCCAAAACTCCTCACTGCACTGCGGACACGCGTGCTTGGGCTCATCCTCCGGCGCAACTTGTTTGAGTGCGACCTCGTAGAATACATGGCCACAGGGAACAATGTACACGCATTTTGTCCCAGGACCAAGTTCCTTTTGGCTGAGCGGACATACATACACACTCCCACCCTTGTCGTTCCTGCTTCCATTGTTGGCGCCCTCGGCCTTGGTGAGTTGTAGCTTCACGACATCCTTGAGACTTGTGATTCCCGTCGAGGCAAAGGTGATTTCCTTCCCATTTTCTGGTGTGGCAAACGGTTGGTCGGGGGCATCTTGGTCTGTCGCCTTTGCTACCGCATCGTCGCCAGAGGGCATCAGACCCTGTAGAATGGACTCATAATTGTAAAGCCTCCCTCTCCAGTCGGAGACGACGTTGGATTTGTCGAGGGGCTCAGAGGAGAGCGGGCACACGGACCATGCGTGGGCGAGGGATTCGAGGGCTGTCGCTTTCAGTTCCGATGTTGTGGGTGTGCGGGCGGCGGATTTCACGAGCTCGCGACGAGTGGGGATGGAGCCTCCATCGTTGCCCATGGTTGATGAATAATGGGTTTGTCAATCGAAGTTGGTATTCGGTGATGGGGGTGATGAGGCTGTCACGTTGTTCAGGGTCGACACTCTAAAGTCGGTTGAGTGTGGTCGATTAAATACAATAAATAGGAAAAGCGGGACGTAGTTAGAACCAGTGAATAATTGGGTGAATGGGAAAATCCAGGCGCTGAACAATAAATTCCGACAATAACTGCAGTTGAAGATTAGCGCTAGGAATAATAGAAGGTTTAGCGGCATGGATCCAGTACGCTGAGTGCAGTCGCTGCTGCAACTATGACGGAGTCGCTTGTGCCTGCGGCAAGAACACTGATAGGCTCGGCCGATGAGATAAGCCGAACTGGCAGCTGCGAATTGGGAAGTTTGCCGTTCCTTCCTACGCTGCCACCGAAGGCTCGGGTACGCGACCCTTCAGCCTAAATAATCCACTTCCACATTGACATCACCCACACCCTCAATTCTACCTCGCGATCGGCTATAAACTGGTTTCGCGTGGTGTTTCTCCACCTTCATATTGATACCCGGCTTACAAGCCATGTTTCCGTGATTCTTGTTTTCCGCGATTCCCCGTCTAAGCTACCTTGCGTTCCGTTCTCTGACCTCCATCTCCAAAGCCGCATCTCGGTCCGTGGGCTGAACGCAGACGGGTGGCCACAGGCCATTTGACCTCCCAACACCATCCACGCCTAGCTCACGAGGACGACTCCGTTAGGCTGTGAAGCTCATTACACTTTGCTGTTCCAGACCACAGCATTCTTCGATATCCACATAGTTAACTCTCAACTTCGGCATCCGTCTTGCCCATAGGACTTCCCGTACATACAGAACTGCTACGTCTAACTTTTCAACCCCGCCATAACTCGCGAGAAACAATCACCGAGTCTCGTAGCGCTCCCTCCAGTATTTAACAGGAGCCCCAAAATCTGCGTTTCCAAACCTCGATCCGACCTCGATATATCAAAACATTCCACCACACACACAGACACAACAACTACCACGAAATAATACTCTGGGTCTTAGGCACATGTGCTAAGCATACCCTCATACAGTTGCCACGAATGCCGAGGGGCTGACCTGTTGCACCATGTCGTCGACTCAACTCCGGACGGCATTTGATACCCTCGATGGGATATGCAAGGACCTACGCGCAAGGTGCGACCCCGCAGAAGATTGCAGGGGACGAGACTACATACAGCTGCTGGCTGGAAAGAAGAGGAAGCAGATGTCGAGAAGAAGTGATTCGGGGCTCTAGAACAGCTCTCGTACTGACATTCATGACCATTTCTGCAGAACCACAGAAGACAACCGGCGCCGTGCAGCACAACGGCTGCGAGACCTGGTTGAGGCATGTTACAGAGGTCAGTGTTCTGGTTCCATTTCTGGACAACCCTTATTCGCGGTGGTTGTGTGCGAGTGTTATTGTCTATTTGCCCAATGTATTTTGCTGGTAATCAAATGCTGACCATGCCGTTTGTCGGATTCATCAGACTTTCCACAGGAGCAATTCCTCAGCTTCTTCAATACTGTAAACAGTCGAATCTCTCAGATGCTCAACCATGCTGGCGAGGAAGTTGGAGAAAGACTCGGGGGGATCTACTCCCTCGAGGCTCTCATCACATTCGACGGTATCGACAACTCCATGAAGGTGACCCGATTCGCCCAAAACCTGAAGTCCGTCCTTCGATCAAAAGAGCCTATTGGCATGCAGGAGGCAGCCCAGGTACTTGGCATACTATGCGAACCTGGTGGCTCCTTGGTTTCTGAGCTCGTCGAATCCGAGATCAACACAGCCCTCGAATGGCTCCAGTCCGAGCGAGTCGAGAACAGGCGCTATGCGGCCGTGCTCGTCCTACGAGAACTTGCACGACATGCTCCCACCCTTGTGTATAACTTTGTCGGCCTCATATTCGATATGATATTTGTCGGGCTTAGAGACCAGCGCCAACTCATCAGGGCAACGGCTGGGGAAACTGTTAGCGCCTGTTTCCGCATCATCCGTGAGCGAGACCAGGAGATGAAGCGAAACTGGATGAACCGCATGTATCAGGAGGCTCTCGCTGGCCTTAAGAACGGCGGCGTTGAGCATGTCCACGGCTCACTTCTTGTTCTCAAGGAGCTATTGGAGCAGGGAGGCATGTACATGCACGCTCACTATCAAGAAGCGTGTGACATTGTGTTTCGCTTCAAGGACCACCGAGACCCGGTCATCAAGAAGACAATTGTGCAACTCATCCCGGATCTAGCTAACTACGCGCCGGCTGAGTTTGCACGCACATACCTTCACAAATTCATGGTCTACCTGTCTGGGATGTTGAAGAAGGACAAGGAGAGGAATGATGCCTTCCTAGCCATTGGAAACATTGCTAACTCGGTCAAGAGCTCGATCGCCCCCTATCTCGACGGAGTCTTGATATACGTCCGAGAAGGCCTGAGTGTGCAGTCAAGAAAGAGAGGATCCGTTGATCCAGTTTTCGACTGCATCAGCAGACTGGCAGTGGCGGTGGGACAGACGCTAAGCAAGTACATGGAAGCTTTGCTAGATCCCATCTTTGAATGCGAGTTGTCTCTCAAGCTCACCCAAGCCCTGGTTGATATGGCATTCTATATCCCTCCAGTCAAGGCCACCATCCAGGAGCGATTGCTTGATATGCTCAGCAGAGTTCTCTGTGGCGAGCCCTTCAAACCCTTGGGTGCTCCCCAACCAAACACTCTTACCGCCGTTCCAATCATCACCAAGGATCCCAAGGATCCGCACGCATTTGCGCACAAGAAGGCCGAGATCAAGCTGGCACTCAACACACTTGGCAGTTTCGACTTCTCCGGACACGTCTTGAATGAGTTTGTTCGAGACGTGGCTATCAAGTATGTCGAGGATGACGACCCCGAGATCCGAGAAGCTGCGGCTCTCACTTGCTGCCAGCTCTACGTACAAGACCCGATCGTCAACCAAACTAGCTACCACGCTCTCCAGGTCGTTGGGGATGTCATCGAGAAACTTCTCACAGTTGGCGTTTCTGACAGCGAGCCCCAAATTCGACGAACAGTTCTCAACGCATTGGACGAGAGGTTCGATCGCCACCTAGCAAAGTCAGAAAACATCAGAACGCTCTTCTACGCGCTCAATGACGAGCACTTCGCCATCAGAGAAGTCGCCGTTTCCATCATTGGCAGGCTCTCCAGACTCAACCCCGCCTATGTGGTTCCAAATCTGCGTAAGACGCTGCTTCAGATGCTGACGGAGCTTGAGTTTTCCGAGGTGGCACGGAACAAGGAAGAAAGTGCTAAGCTTATGAGTCTACTGGTCCAGAACGCACAGTCACTCATTAAGCCGTATGTACAGCCCATGTTGAACGTGTTGCTGCCTAGGGCCAATGATCCGAACCCTGCCGTGGCCGCTACCACCATGAGCGCCATTGGAGAACTCTGCACTGTCGGTGGCGAGGAGATGCTCCACTACAAGGACAAGCTGATGCCGTTGGTCATCGATGCACTTCAGGACCAAAGTTCATCTGCCAAGCGAGAAGCTGCTCTCCAGACTCTGGGCCAGCTAGCCAGTAACTCTGGATATGTCATCGACCCCTACCTTGACTATCCTCAGCTTCTAGAGCTGCTCCAGACCATTGTGCGAAGCGAGCCCCAGAGGGGGCCTCTCAGACAGGAGACCATCAAACTGATGGGTATTCTCGGCGCATTGGATCCATACAGGCATCAACAAGTCGAGGAGCGAGCACCCGACCTGAAGCGCAATGTTGACTCGAACCAGATGACCGACATCTCTCTTATGATGACGGGATTAACCCCCTCTAATAAGGAGTACTATCCAACAGTTGTGATCAACTCTCTTCTCTCAATCCTGAGAGACCATTCTCTATCGCAGCACCATGCGTCCGTCATTGAGGCTATTATGAACATCTTCAGGACCCTGGGGCTCGAGTGTGTGCCGTTCCTGGATCGCATTGTACCTGCATTCCTTGGAGTTATAAGGAGCTCCAACTCGACGCGGCTCGAATCCTACTTCAACCAGCTGGCCATTCTCGTCAGCATCGTCCGCCAGCACATCCGAAACTACCTCAATGACATTGTGGACCTGCTTAGGGAGTATTGGGACCAGTCTGCGTCGCTTCAGTCAACCATCCTACAGCTGGTCGAAGCTATCTCCAAGTCTCTTGAGGGCGAGTTCAAGATATACCTTGCTGGACTGCTTCCCAACATGCTTGGCATACTGGAGAAGGATTTGTCTGTCAAGAGGATCCCATCCGAAAAGGTGCTCCATGCATTCCTGGTGTTTGGGGCCAGCGCAGAAGAGTACATGCATCTGATAATCCCTGTCATCGTGAGGACATGGGAGAAACCTGGGACGCCATTGTTTCTCAAGAAGAACGCCGTTGAGACCATAGGCAGAATTTCTAGGCAGGTCAACCTGAATGACTATGCTTCCAAGATCATCCACCCCCTGACGCGCATTCTCTCAACCGGTGAACCCTCTCTCAGGCAGGCGGCCCTCGACACCCTTTGCGCCCTCATTCCCCAGCTCGGCAAGGACTACCTCCACTTCATGGGTACTGTGAACAAAGTCATCAGCATACACCAGATCCACCATCAGAACTACGACCTCCTTGTCAACAAGCTCCAGAAAGGCGAACCCCTTCCCCAAGATATCACCTCCATCTCGGCTTTCAACAACGACCCCGGCGACGAACTAAGCTTCGCCGATCTTGGCACTAAGAAACTCGAGATGAATGCGATTCACCTTAAGTCGGCGTGGGACACCAAGGGTAAGTCCACGAAGGAGGATTGGCAAGAGTGGCTGAGGCGATTCAGCACTACTCTGCTGACAGAGTCCCCCAACCACGCCCTTCGCGCCTGTGCCACCCTCGCAAGCGTTTACATGCCCCTTGCCCGAGACTTATTCAACTCGGCTTTCGTATCCTGTTGGAGTGAACTCTATGAGCCATTCCAGGACGAGCTGATACAGAACATCGAGAACGCAATCAAGTCTGAGAATGTCCCGCCCGACTTACTTGGTCTCCTTCTCAACCTCGCAGAGTTCATGGAGCACGACGACAAGGCTCTCCCCATCGACATTAGAGTTCTCGGAAGGGAGGCGGCTCGTTGCCATGCCTATGCAAAAGCTTTGCACTACAAGGAACTGGAGTTTCTGCAGGATCAGTCCAGTGGAGCAGTCGAGGCGCTGATTGTTATTAACAATCAGCTGCAACAGGCCGACGCAGCCATCGGTATTCTGCGTAAGGCCCAGCTTTACAAAGATGGTATTACACTGCGAGAAACGTGGTTCGAGAAGCTGGAGCGATGGGAGGAGGCGCTCAGCTACTACAACGAAAGAGAGAAGAATGTCGGCCCCAATGCACCAGTGCCCGTTGATATCATCATGGGCAAGATGCGCTGTCTGCATGCTCTTGGCGAATGGGAGGCCCTGTCCAACCTTGCAGGTAACACCTGGGCCAACTCGGCACCCGAGGTTCAGCGTAGGATCGCACCGCTCGCGACCGCTGCGGCCTGGGGTCTTGGGAAGTGGGATTCGATGGACAGCTACCTCCAATCCATGAAGCGGTACTCTCCTGACCGATCCTTCTTCGGCGCTATTCTCGCCCTGCACAGGAATCAATTCAGGGAGGCCCTTAACTGTGTCCAGGCCGCTCGCGAGGGGCTTGACACGGAGCTCAGTGCTCTCGTCAGTGAGTCTTACAACAGGGCATACCAGGTGGTGGTCAGGGTCCAGATGTTGGCCGAGCTGGAGGAACTCATCGTCTACAAGCAGTGCAATGACGAGAAGCGACGGGCCACCATGCGCAAGACTTGGGAGACCCGCCTCAAAGGCTGCCAGCGCAATGTCGAGGTGTGGCAGCGCATGCTTAGACTGCGTGCTCTCGTTATCCAGCCCCAAGATAACATGCAGATGTGGATCAAGTTTGCCAACCTCTGTCGCAAGTCGAGCCGCATGGGCCTCGCAGAGAAGTCCTTGAAGCAGCTTGTTGGGGTTGACGCCCCCCTCGAAAACATTATCCCGTACTGGGGCGAAAGGCAGCCGCGAAGCGTTGCCGCTCAGACTATCTATGCCGTCCTCAAGTACAAGTGGGAGGAGAGCCACCAGCACAACCTCAGGGGATCGGGCATGGCGGAGAAGACGCTGTACTGCCTCCGCAAGTTCACCAGCGAGGCGGTACAGCGACTCGATGTTGCCCGAGCACACTTCGCCGCACAGATGCCACAGGGAATGGACCTTGGCCACGACTTTGGCCTGAGTGCCATGCCCGACCACGCAGCGAATCCGATGATCAACCCTCAGGCACAGCAAGCTCTGTATGACCAGACTGTCTTGCTTGCAAAGTGTTTCCTGCGCCAGGGCGAATGGATGGTTGCCTTGAACAAGGATAATTGGCAGCACGAGCATGTCGATGACATCCTCAACGCCTACAAGCAGGCCACGCGGTACAATCCTAGGTGGTACAAGGCCTGGCATGCTTGGGCTTTGGCCAACTTCGAGCTGGTGCAGACTCTCGCTTCTAGGACCGGAGACCAGCCGCTAGTTGGCCCGCAGACCATCATCGAGCATGTTGTCCCGGCCGTCCGAGGCTTCTTCAAGTCTATAGCACTCTCTGCCGGCAGCTCCCTTCAGGACACACTCCGTCTCCTCACTCTCTGGTTTACCCACGGTGGAAACCAAGAGGTCAACTCTGCGGTCACAGACGGGTTCGGCACCATCAGCGTTGACACCTGGCTCGAGGTCATTCCCCAGCTCATTGCCCGTATCAACCAGCCCAACAGACGAGTCCAGCAATCGGTTCATAACCTGTTGGCTGATGTCGGAAGGGCTCACCCGCAGGCTCTTGTCTATCCTCTCACTGTCGCCATGAAGTCGTGGCAAAACACTCGTCGCAGTCGCTCGGCCGCCCAGATCATGGAGAGCATGAGACAACACAGCGCCAAGCTGGTGGAACAGGCCGAGGTTGTCAGCCACGAGCTTATCCGTACTGCGGTGCTGTGGCACGAGCTCTGGCATGAGGGTCTCGAAGAAGCATCGAGGCTCTACTTTGGAGACAAAAACATCGAGGGCATGTTTTCCACTCTCGAGCCCTTGCATGAGCAGCTAGAGCGTGGTCCCGAGACCCTGCGCGAAATAAGCTTCGCTCAGACGTTCGGCAGGGACCTTACTGAGGCCCGCGAGTGGTGCCGTCAATTCGAGGCCAGCCGGGATGTGAACGATCTCAACCAGGCGTGGGATCTTTACTACCAGGTGTTCCGACGAATTGCTCGACAGCTTCCCCAGCTTACGTCTCTAGAGCTGCAGTACTGCTCGCCCAACCTTCTCAATGCCAAGGACCTGGGTCTGGCGGTACCCGGCACGTACAAGAGCATGCAGCCCATCGTCTGCATCATGTCGTTTGAGACAACATTCACCGTCATCAACTCTAAGCAGAGGCCACGAAAACTCAACATCAATGGCAGCGACGGCCAAAGCTACTCGTTCCTCCTCAAGGGCCACGAAGACATCAGACAGGACGAGCGTGTGATGCAGCTGTTTGGTCTTTGCAACACACTGCTGGCCAACGACTCGGAATGCTACAAGCGCCACCTCAACATTCAGCGGTACCCGGCTATTCCCCTGTCGCAGAACTCTGGTCTTCTCGGCTGGGTTCCCAACAGCGATACGCTCCACATACTGATCAGAGAGTATCGCGAGAGCCGTAGAATCCTCCTGAATATAGAACATCGCATAATGCTGCAGATGGCTCCCGACTACGACAACCTCACACTTATGCAGAAGGTTGAAGTGTTTGGGTATGCTCTTGACAACACGACAGGACAGGACCTGTACCGTGTTCTGTGGCTCAAGAGCAAGAGCTCGGAGGCGTGGCTGGAACGACGAACCAACTACACGCGATCCCTGGGCGTCATGTCCATGGTGGGCTATATCCTGGGCCTCGGCGACCGTCACCCTTCCAATCTGATGCTTGACCGTATCACGGGCAAGATCATCCACATTGACTTCGGCGACTGCTTCGAGGTGGCCATGAAGCGCGAGAAGTACCCCGAGAGGGTGCCCTTCCGCCTCACTCGCATGCTCACATATGCCATGGAGGTTAGCAATATCGAGGGCAGTTTCCGCATCACCTGCGAGCATGTCATGAGGGTGTTGAGGGACAACAAGGAGAGCGTCATGGCGGTGTTGGAGGCCGTAAGTTCTAATCCCCCCCCTTCTAGATGCAACTCGAGCCCGGTGTATGTGATCTTCTCTACTAACAAATATCCTCACCAGTTTATCCACGACCCGCTTCTCACCTGGCGTCTCACCAACACTGCTAGCCCCCAAGGGCCCAACTTCCGCTCCGAGCGCGAGTCGCAGATCGCATACGAACCGCCCGTTGGAGGCCGAGGCGCTCGCAGGGGCTCGATCCTTAACGCCGACGTTGCCCCCAGCGAGCTCATGGGTCACGACGGAATCGCCCCCACTGCAGCCCCCGGCGGACGTGCTCGTGCTAGGACGAACTCGAGTGCCGCGGATGGAAGCTTGGCGAACGGCAATCATCCTGGAGGTCAAAACCAAGATCCCGCAGAGATGCAGAACGCAAGGGCCCTCGAAGTGCTTGACCGCGTGCAGCAGAAGCTTACTGGTCGCGACTTCAAGCCTGACGAGGAGCTCGACATCGTGAGCCAGGTCAACAAGCTCATCATCGAGGCTACGAGGCTCGAGAATCTCTGCCAGCATTACATAGGATGGTGTAGTTTCTGGTAGAAGGACAGATGGAAATGCATGCAATGGGGAGGATCGTGTGGGCATAACAACGGTTCACTTTGTGGTTGGAGAAGCCTAAATGTTTACCATATTCACTGGCTTGCCTCACTTTCACTAGCTTTCCCGGGTCCGGACAGTCGAACAAAAACAAGAGGGGAAAACTACGTTTATGCATCCGTCGTTCGGGAGGCCTTCTTGTCACTTTTCAACCAGCCTCTCGATGAATAGAGAATATTAATTTCCACCGGCCCGGGCCGTCAACCACTGCTCACGGATTGTTCCTTACTATTTCTACGCCTACTACTATTATGAAAAGGATCATGTACAGAGGAAGGGAAGGGAGGGAATCCAGGGGTGGATTAACGGGATTCCTTTGTGTTTTTTTAATGAATCGGTCTTTAACTATCTCGGAGGTTGTCTTTGTTTTCAAATGCCTAAAGCTCGTTGCGTCGCTATGGAATTTACCCAAATCGCAGCATGATAACAGATCCTATGCCTGCCCGCTTGGTATCAACCCGCGCGGCACACTAAAAACCGGACATGATGACTACAGCCGTGCGCGCGCGCATTTGGGCACTTGAACATCCTGTACACGTCTCCTCCTCCTCCTCCTCTTCTTCTTGGTGCGCACTGCTCGCCACCGCGCGCGCGCGCGCCTCGAGCATTATCCGAGTCATCGCGGAGGCTTGCCTTGCTTCCCTGCGCGCGCTACATATACATACATACATATATGTATATACACTGCTGCCATCCATATACACATGCATTGATGCACCCGCCCATGCGTCCACCTACACGTCCGCACGCACGCTTTGTTTGTCTGTTTATATCCGCAGGCTACTACAAAGTAAGACACTGTATTTTTGTCCATGTACGCACTCCCATCTTTCCTCCCCCTCCATGCATTCAGGTCATGCGTGTTTAACAAATTTACAAGCGGCGAAAGACAGCAGTTTAATATGGGTAACATGTCTTATTTCGGCTACGAGGTTCTAGCCTCCTATCCACAACGATGCAAGAAATGGGTATTTAAACAGGGCAATTCACGCTCGGTACGCAAGGAATCATTCCGAGTGAAAAGTCCAGAGAACATTGGGTACAAAGCTGGAAATACTAGACACTAGTAGATGGATACACCACACGTCATACAAAACGTAGCTTCCAAAATACTCGTGAGATTGCAAGTCAAGGAGGCCCATAAATATAGAAACCCGGATTGTCTAGGAGAGGATCGTCCCGAGTTCGTTTCAATGAATCACAAACCTCTCCAAGTCCCTATCCCTATTCTTCCACTGCTCCACAGCCTTTCCCCGCATGTACCCATGGAGGTACACATCGCCAACAAACCTGTACTCGCCCCGACCACCCTCGGGGCGTATCAGAATCGGGGTAGAGCACCCCAGCGGCACGACAATCAAATCCCCAGACCCCATGAATCCCGTGCCCATACCCATTCTCCCAGACTTGGTTAGACAGAAACACCGTCCCATCATCTTCCCACCAAAGTGCAGCTGGAGGAACGCCCTGCGGTCCTCTGGTCGCACGATACCTTCAAGATCTGCATAGTAGCTCAGTTCCTTATCCAGAGGCATAAAAGGTAGACGATCTCTTATCAGAGCCGCAAAAACGTGGAAAGTCGCGGTCAGCCACTTGCTGTTGCTGGGATCATTGAATTCTTCCGGCACTTGGTCCAGACATATTGTCCTGCAGAACGTCTCTTTCACAAGCCTGTCGTAATCCCTATCCTCGTCATCATGTCTTTCGAGCAGCATTGCCCTCCAGTGCAGGAAGGCCATCAGGTAGTCTGCGAGTGTGCATAGTGTGCCCACAGAAATCCCATACTTTCCGATCTTATCCAGGGGAATGGCCGAGATCTCTAGCTTGTTGCGTCTCTCGTCGAGGAATCTTGTCATGGCGCTCGAAGTCCCTGAGGCCGTGAACAGGTAATAATTCCCCATTGGTCCAGTCTGTGGGATGTGTGACCAATCGGGAACGAAAGAAGGGAGGCTATGGGAGCTGGTGTGAAGCGGGAAGTGGATTGCCTCGCATATGATGTCTATGCTCCCAGTGGTGGTGATAAGGAAATCGACGACGTCAGTGTATACCTCCTTTACAGAGAGACTGTAGTTTGGGGGAAACTCTTCCCGTACTTCTTCTGGAAGGACGCCCAGAATTCCAAACACCTTATCCCTAGGATCTGCGCTCAGTTTCTTCCTGCATTTGCACAGGGCCTCTAGAAGAGAGTCGGGCCCGTTGTCCTGGAACTGGCTGATATCGAGAAGGCTGCCAGGGCCATGAAAGGCTAGCACCTGTGAGTATGTGTAGGGACCCTTTGATATCACACTGGCTCTCTTTTGCTTGTTGTCTTGGCTGTAAGCAGGGAAATAGTAGTCCAGGTCCGCTCTGTACCGATTGAACAGGCGAGACGCAAGACTGAAAATATCCCACGGCACCTTGGAGTCGCCGCAGTATACATCGACGGCCTTGGCGTTGAGAACTTCTTGAACGACCCATAATCGTCGCCAGTAGTCTCTTTCAAACAAGGCCACCGTCGAGCCAACTTCATTCTTGTCGATCTGAGATGAGATGAAGCCTTTGATATCCTTTGAAGGACTGTTGGCAAGCTTTGAGACGTCGACAAGAAATTTTAATGCAACGGAGCTATCGTCTTCCTCTGGTCCCAGCCATATGGCGATAGATTGTGCCTTTTGGTATATGCTGGTCATGAGCTGGACTTGCACCGTCCGCTCCTCCTTGTTTTGTTGGTCAATACACAGCGCATCTACCCACACAAGAGCCGAGGCTATGTCTTTTCGAATGGCTTGCAGGGCCCCATGTAGACTTGCGGCAACTGGAACATTAACGCCATCGAGCCGAATCTTGCGTGTGTCACCAGCATCGCCCCAAGCGTAGGAAATTGCGATATATGGGGGGGGGTCTCGGACAATTTCGTGGAACATTTCGCATTTGATCGTAGACATCCGGGTGGGCAGAATTCGAACCAGCCTGAATTGACCTGGGCCGAGGGGACTGTATCGAAAAATACTGTCGCCCAACACTCCAGAAGAAGACGTCACAGATGGTGAGAGGGGTGGTCTTGACCCCGGGTCGGATGGCGGCTTAGAGGAAGACCGCCGGCTCTGGGACCAAGCACGCTTCTGGTTGTAGGAGGGTGGGGCATGAGCCCTCGTCGGGCGAGGCAAATCTTCAAATGGCGACAGTGGCCGTCCAGGACTCGGGGGAGACTCGCCATGGCGGCGCGGGTCTAGTCTTGGAGACCTATCACCTCGTGTCCCGGGGTGGGGTCGGAGAGACGTGTCCAAGGGAGTAAGGAGTCCATGCTTATCCGAAGTTAGACGAGGCGAATGACCCGAACGGCGATTGGGTACTCCCCCGGCAGCTGAAACTGCTCTGGGACGCCTGACGGGAGGAGAATCTGGAGCCACATTCCTGGACATTTCGTAGGCTGGATCTATCTCGATCCGGGGACGACGGATAGTTGGGGGAGGTGATGGTGCACGCTTCCGAGAACCCCTTGGTCTGTCTTGCAAGCCGTCGTCATCCGAGTAGTAGTCGTGATCAATTCCCGCGGGAGGCCATGCAGGGCGATCGTGCCGGTGGTCATGGATTTGGACTCTACGATCCATGTCGTCGTGTTGATGAAGAAATTTGAGAGGGGGGGCCAAATAGCTAGGCGAGTTGTCTGAAGATTGACAGCCAATATTACGGGGTGAAGAACCGTTGAGATGGGGTTGTGTTACTTGGGATGCTGAAAATGGGGGAGGGGGTGGGGGGGGGGGGGGGGGGGGGGTCGATGGTTAGATGTGGGGTAAAATAAAAAAGCTGCA